>VSMD01079703.1:0-17506 GCA_008750895.1 Mirza zaza
GTGAAAGGATAGTTTTACTACCCGGCTAACAAGACAAAAATAAATATCTTACTGGCAGGCTCTTAGAGTGGTATGAACTCTGTTCTAAGCTTAGTAACATGAATGTCTGTCCTCCAGAGATGTTTCCCTAGCAATGAAAACCAGCTGTGCTAACATAGGAAAGGGAAGTCCTCCCTAACATTCCCCAGAGCTGCTCGGTTCCCATTCCAAAGGGGAAAGCCCGCTGCGGCGGAGGGAGGAGGAAAGGGGAAACAGTCCGACCCACTGTCATTTTAGACTCACTACCTAGAGACAGGAAGTTTTTCTGATTTTGGCGAGTGCCTGGGGGACAGCCCAGGCAAGAGCTTCCCCACCTCTTCAGGGAGACATGGCCCAGCTGTCTCCCACCAGCAAGAAGAAAGAAGAAACCGATTCCTGAGATCCACCTGCCATGTGAGAGAAGGCAAAGGAGGAACTCAGCAGTTTGTCATCTGTCCTCTGATAATGGGGCTGCAGTCACAGGTCTCCCCTCCCCCTCCTCAGCTGCCCTGATGAGGAGTGGAGAATCTTTGGCCTCAGGGCCAGCGCCTCTCATTATTTCAGTGCTGTGTCCTCTTGCTCTTCCCAGAAAGAGTAAAATAAACATGGTCTTTCTTTCTATCCTAAACTCTGAGAATTCTCTGTCGCCCACGTAGGGACTTTACATCCTAACCAGGCGACTGTGTGCAGGGACCGAGCATGCTCTGTTCTGGAACAGTCCAGGGAGAGAGACCTGCGGGAGCCGCCCAGGGAGCAAAGCCAACGGGAGGGTGCACAGTTTGCTGGTGCCAGCGCCAGCCCTGAGGGGTGGGCGCGAGGAAAGGGTGAGGGGCTCCCCACGACCCTGGCCTCTTGTCTCCACTGTGGGCCGGCCCCTCCGTGAGACGGGCACGGCGCCCCTGCTTCCTTTGCCTTCCCAGAGCTCCCAGATCCTCGCTGTCACCCAGTGCTGCTGGGGACCACGCAGGGGCTCCCATGGGAACTGTGGGTGGGCTTTGTCTTCAGGTCCCCCCACCCCACCCCCCGGCAGTTCAGCCTCCCTCTTTCCTGACTGCCTGCTGCCTCCCTCACTCCTTCACCCTGACCACCTGCCTCAGCCCCTCACCCAGCAACGCGGTTCCGCCCTCACGCACACATGCAGAACCGAGACTTTACCTTTCCAGGCCCATCCTGCCATGTCCTACCAGGGAGCTGAGGCCACAACAGGACTAACGTCTACTAAAATATCAATGGCTGAAAAGAGATTCAATGCCAACATATGTGGGAAGGCACACAAAATGCTAAAACCCAAAGATCACATTAAATATGGCAAATTTCCGGCACCAGAGTAGGGAGATAGGAGTGGACTAGGGTTAGGGGATCGTGTCCCCAAAGCCTGCAGGGACTGATAAGAGTATGCAATGGTGACCCTGGTGGGTCTCCAGGTGACCCAGACACAGAGGATGGAACAATGTCCCCTTCTCTGCAGTGGGGGGGACTCCTGAAGGCCTCCAGGTGACCTGAGCACTACTGTCACCCTGGCAAGTGGCTGTCCTGCTCACTTGCACCCTCCCTCCCCCCACTGCAATGGCTGCACAGGTCTCTGGCCTAGGCAAGGCTGTGCAGCAGCTCCGTCTGTGCCTGGCCACGCCTGCTCCTTCATAGTCCTTGCCCTCTGCCATGGCCTCCATCCTGCACCCTGTGATGGCTCTCCAAGGCCTCACAAAGCCACAGGGGCATCACAAGACCTGTCTTGGGATTTTCAGCATGGTAGGGGGTGTCTGGTGCCCAGAGAAGGCTCATCAGAGAACACTCCAGGGGCCTGGCCTATAGAACTGACTTTTGGGTCAAATAGACTCCCAGGGGATCCAGAGCCTCTGCTTAGTGGCTGTGTGACCTGGGGTCAATGGGTTAGTCACTGTGAGCCTAGTTTCCCTTTCTGTCTACACATTATTGTTATTTTAGGAACAAGGTTTGCTGTGTCACCCAGGCTGGAGTGCAGTGGCACAGTCATAGCTCGCTGTAGCCTCCAACTCCTTGGTTCAAGCGATCTTCCAGCCTCAGCCTCTAGAGTACCTAAGAATACAGCTCTCAGCTGCCACGCTTGGCTAAATTTACTTTTTCTTTTTGTACAGACAGAGTCTCGCTGGTTTCTGCCCAGGGACCATCTGCCCAGGCTCATCTTGAACTCCTCGTCTCAATGATCCTCCTGCCTCTGCCTCCCAAAGTGCTGGGATTGCAGGTGTGAGCCAACATGCCCAGCCTCGACACGTTATTAAAACTGTCCCGCTCCAGGAGCTGCGGAGATTATGCAGTGTGAGGATGTGGCTTGTGGTTCCGTCTTCAGAGTGTGTGGACACTGCGCAGCTGTTGTCCTCAGTTTGGGCGCTTTGGCCAAAAGAGAGGCAGCAGGAAAGCTGCGTGTGACATTCTGCTGTGCAGAGCCTGCGTCCCTGTCCCTGGTCCTCGTCCCTCCACATGGCACTCACCGCGGCCCCTACTCCTGCAGCGTCTGAGGCCAGGGCCGCGCAGGAGGGCAGGGCCGCTCCAAAAGGCGCGGGTGGATTCGGGCAGGAACTCAGACTCTCCCCATTAATGTCTCAGATGAACTTTATTTTCTCTGGCTCCAAAAGGAGACTTTCAGCCACCAAGAGAGGGAAAGAGGAGGAAGGGGAGAGACGGATCCAGCTGGCAGCACTGAGCGCTCCCCTCCTTCTACGTCCTGGTCGTCCCAGGTCCCAGCCTCCTTCAGAGCATCTGGGGACCCTGGTGGAGGCGCAGGAGGCCAGTGCTGGGGCTTCCTTGCGTCCTGCCAGCTGTCCCACAGCTCTTGGGTGGGAGGGGATGCCACCTTACAAGAGTGACAGACAACGTCAAGAGGACGTCCCGGCCCCACGTGACCCAGGATTCCTGAGTCTCCAGCACCAATCGTTCCTCTTAAGTTTTTCTTGGGTTGAGAAACAGCCTGTGGAAAGCATGCACACTGCTCAGCAACCTGTGATCCTAACACAAGGTTTTGCCGAGACCAAGGATTGTTCAGAAGTGGTGCAACCATTTATGAGCTTATTATGAAAAAATAAAGCATAGTTTTATTACCCATATATTTTCTTTCTGCATTTTAGTGGGATCTAGTTCATGGAAGTCAGTCTGCAGGGGCCTGGAATTGGTTCAGTGTCTCTTTAAACGTTGCAGAAACCCACGTCCTGCTGGGTGTTAACCTTCGCAGTGGTGGCTACAGCCCTTCTGTGTCAAAGTCCTTTTCACGAGCGGAGCGGAGGAAAGACTGGTCATGTTTTCCTATATATTAGTTAATAACTTTATTAACTAAGGAAACCACTATCTACTGAGTGCTTACAGTAAGGTGGCACTGTGCCAGACACCAGGGCCCCAGTGGAACCCCCAGTGGACTGTCCCTGCAATTCCGTTGAGAAGACACATGATAGGAAAGTATTACTCGCACACGGGTCAGTGTTCAATTGCAACTGTGAAAATCTCCCCTAAGCGAAGGTAGGTGGACCCCTGAGACTCCCAACAGGGATTTGCCCTGGTCGGGGGTCAGGGTCACCCTGGAAGGGCCCAGGTGTCCCCAGTGTCCATCGTGCTGGGTCAGTTGATCTTGAACAGGACACGAGGCCTGGCAAGGCGAGCCTGAGGTCACCAGAAGTGAGGCAGCCTCCTCCCCTCTCTGGGCTTCTGGTTCTTGGGCCTGGACTCCGGGTGGAGCAGCGGGGCCTTCTGACCCACAGGCAGCCCTGGCAGGGCGGGCAGGGGCGCTCTGCAACCCCCACATGGAGCTCGGTATTTCAGCCTGGGAATTTGAACACTTAAAACTTAGAATTGCTGACTGCACCAGTGATAAGTCATAATTGCTGATTGTAGCAGTTACAGTGGTTCTCTTTGTTCTTCAGTCTTCTGCTAGCGCTGAGCTTCCAGGGAAGTCCTGTTTCTACTGTGCTGGGAAATTAAGGGACCAACCGGCTTTGTCAGGTGTGGGAAAACACAGGGGACTGTGATGTTCCCACTCCTGAAGCCATAGTGGTGGTGACTGCGCTGACCGCCCCAGACAATGGTCAAATGAGGTGGCCATTCAGGAGGGTCCTTGGTGGCAGCGGCCAGGGTGAGGAAGCACAAAGACATGGGACCTGGGCACTTCTGGGACCTCCCCCGGGCCAGCCACAGGGAATGGAGAGATCTCCAGGAGTGGCTAATGCTCAGCGTGTGACGCAGGGGCAGCGTGGGCTGTGGCAGTTGGGAGTGGAAAGAGAGTGTTGCTCCATCCGGTAGTCACAGTGGGGCCGACTGGACCTTTGAGTTAAGGAGAAAAACTTTCTAAACAGGAAGGTCAACGGGAGGGTGACTGGAAAGGTGTTGGGGATGTGAGGGTGTTGTCGGGGGAGGCGGGGACCACATGGTGTGACCACACTGGGAGGTAATTAAGGGTTTTCACCTCCAGAGAGTGAGAGTAACAGTGTGCAGCTGTGCCAACGTGACATCCGTGTAAGATGATCCGGTCAATGTGCTGGGCACCTGCCATGTTCCAGACGTGGTGCCGGGTGTCCTACATGCTCTGTCACATATGACACTCCTGACGTCACCCAATGCGGGTCGTCACCCCATCCTGCAGATGAGGGAACTGAGTCTTGGAGAGTCAAGGGCTTCCTTCACACAGGTCACACAGCCAGAAATGGCTGGAACCACCGGCCCGTGTCCCACCAATGTGACTTTCCTACTCTCAGGTTCAGAATCTACAAAACATTGTAGATGTCCCTTCTGAAGCGACAGGTAGGCACGTTAATTGATTCTCAAGTCTTGTGACAGTGAGACCATCCTTTAGCCCATGAGAGGGGACAGTGAGGAGAAAGGAACTAGAGAGAGGATGACACAGAGACTGATGTCGCGTCCCTCTCCCGGGGACCCTCACAGCGGACACTAACACAGATTCTGTGGCTGATTCAGGCTGTCACTGCTTTTGCAGTCTCTCACAATGACCCCAGCCAGAGGTCCAAACAAGAGGGTCCTGGCTCTTATCACGACGTCACGCTCGGCCATCCACCTGCAAAGCAAGCAGCTCTTATTGACACTTCAGAGCACACCCAGGCCGGCTCTTTCTCTCTCCCAGGGCCTAAAACACCATTCACCGTCTCCTCTGTCCCCTCCCGTCCCCTGCGGCCTGGCCTCTCTTCTCCTCTTCCCTCCCAGGGGCCAGCCCTGAGTCTCTCCCAGGTGGGCTGCTGGCTGTGTCCCTAGGGACCCCGTTTTCCGGGATGTGCCTACTTCTTAGCGGTGGGCTTGTCCCGACAAGGGGCTGATGGGGTCCTTTTGAGAGCGTGTCCTGGGTGGGTGGCAGGAGAGGGTTTGTGCCCGGGTTCCTGGGGTCAGAGCTCAGGGTCCAGACTGGGTGCGCATGGGGTCTGGATTCTCGCTGAGCTACATCCTTGCGCAGGGTGGTGGGGCCCTGGCAGAAGCTGTGGGAGGACATGGGGAGGCCCCGACCACAGGCAGAGCCCTTCGGGTCTCTGTGCCCTGCTCACCAGTGCAGGCGGGAACCTCCATCCCAGCCCCCCTCAGCCTGAGCCCCAGCTCTGCTCCTCATCTCCCCAGGGACCCTCACACATCACAGACACGCCAGACTCCCGCCTCCCTGCCGCAGACCTGTCCCCACTGCCGGCCCCCGCCGTGCCTCCACCCAGGCCAGGGGACAGGTGCTGCAGGTCGCCTAACAGGCAGAGGTTCTAGAAAGGACGGTGGGGTTGTGTTTTTTCGAGACAGGGTCTCGCTCTGTCACCCAGGCTACAGTGCAGTAGTGTCATCATAGCTCACTGCAATCTCCAACCCCTGGGCTCCAGAGACCCCCTGTGTCAGCTTCCCGAGTAGCTGGGACTACACGTGCACACCATGACGCCCAGCTAAGTTTTTCTACTTTTTGTAGAGACAGAGTCTCACTCTTTCTCAGGCTGGTTGTGAACTTCTGGCTTCAAGCCATCTTGCTGTCTTGGCCTCCCAGAATGCTGGCATCAGAGGTGTGAGCCACTGCGCCCGTATTTGATCTAGTTCTGTCACTAATTCACTATGTGTTTGAGGGCAAGAAGCCCGGAAGACCGTGAGGGGACACGGGGTGGGGGCTGTGCCCAGACCTCACGGACAAACACCCTGAGCCCTCACGGAGGCCCAGAGGCCCTCAGCGTCCCTGCCTGAGAGCTCTTCAGCAGGGCAGGGGACCTGTCGTGGCCTGGCTGGCCCAGGCTGTCCTGAGGGCCTAGGGCTGCAGGAACTGTTGTCAGGGTGGGTCTCCAGGTGAAGGATCCGGCAGAGCTGGCCAAGGGCCAGAGGTCCCTCATCCACGCCCTCCGCGTGCAGGGGACAGCGGGCTCCCAGCCAGCGGGGCTGGGACAGGCTGCATTTGCGTCCTTCACAGAGATGCTCCCTCGGGCCGCACAGCCCCGCTAGCCGCGCCCCGAGCAGCCCTCCCCCAGGCCAGGGACCCTCCAGAGTCCCCTCACCTGCATGCAGCGGGCCTCGCCGTGTCTCAATTGGTGACAAAGTGCTCACAGTTGTTTGTCATAAGACTATACTCCAGTTCCTTGCCCACCATCTCCCTCGCAGACTTGATGATGTCCCGCACAGGCCGTGGTCTGTACGTGCCGTCCCACTGGTTGTTTTTGTTTTTGTTTTTTTTGAGACAGAATCTGGCTTTGTTGCCCAGGCTAGAGTGAGCAACATGGCGTCAGCCTAGCTCACAGCAACCTCAAACTCCTGGGCTCAAGCAATCCTGCTGCCTCAGCCTCCCAAGTAGCTGGGACTACAGGCATGCGCCACCATGCCCGGCTAATTTTTTCTATATATATTAGTTGCCCAATTAATTTCTTTCTATTTATAGTGGAGACAGGGGTCTCGCTCTTGCTCAGGCCGCTTATAAACTCCTGACCTCGAGCAATCCGCCCGCCTCGGCCTCCCAGAGTGCTCGGATTACAGGCGTGAGCCACTGCGCCAGGCCCCCACTTGTTGTTGACCCGGTAGTCACAGTCCTCAAACACGTTCTCCAGGAGCTCCAGTTTCATCACCGTCCTGCTGCTCAGGACCGAGAGGGAGCTGGAGCTGCCAGCCCTGGCGTACTCACCTGCAAGGGGAGACGCTGTCACTGGGCTGACAGGGGTGGGTGTGGGCAGACGGGCTCAGGCCAGGAGGAGGAGAGGAGGCCACTGTGGAGCTGTGGTGTGGACCTTTCACACGGGTTTGCAGGAGTCTCCGATCTGCTCTTGTTTCATGGGTATGAATGTCTGTTCCAGTCCGCCAGCGTCACACGTAGCCATGGCTGCCACGATTCCACTCTAGGCGCAGACATCAGGTGTTGGCCGATCCCCTATTGTCAGGCATTTAAAGGTATTCGAAAATTTTCTCCTTGATAAACAAGGACGATGAGGTGTATCTGCTCCTTGTCCAACTCTGCACCCCTGCGTGTTTCAGAAAGATCCCATACGCCTTCGCACCCTCTGTGTTTCAGCGACTTCGCTGTGCTCTTTTCATATATCGCCTGATTTCATCTCCTTTTTAACTGTGAAGGCAAACGTTATGCTCTCTATGTAACAGGCAATATTGGGCCAGAGAGCCATTAGCAGACTTCCCTTGCTGTGAGAAGTGCTAGCAGTGAAAGTCTAGTGTAACCGCAGGCCCTTCCGCCCCCCTGAGCCAAACCTTCGGGAATCCTTCACGGAAGACTCCTCTGTCCCATGACCTGGCACGGTGCTAGGCACACGGACAGGGGCTCAGACGGGGCTCACAACCAACGGTCCAAATTCCACTGCATCGCGAGTGCGGGAGTTATTCTTATTTTTACTAAAAGACACAGCAGCAGAGTGAGCACAAATGTTAGGCATGTCTTCTCTGGTCCTCCCAATTCTATTCTCAAGGGTGAGGTCTCCCCCGGGCACCTCTGGCTGGGACCTTCCTCTGGACTCGGGTGCAGGACACACCTGGGGGCAGCTGCAGGCCCTTCCTGACCGGCGTCCCTCCCCCTCCTCGCCTTCTTTGGGCTCTGCTGCCCTCTCGCCAGGGGTTCTCTCTGTCCCAGCCTTTGCCCACACCGACTCCTCCTGTCCTCCCAGACACCCCACGACTGATGGGCTGCCAGGACGGCCCTAGCCTGGTGCAGCGGCCCCTCCGTGAGCCCCAGATCCCCAGGACACCCCCTCCCTGCAGGACCAGGCTGTGCTGAAGTTCCCTGGGCCCGGACTGTGAGCCCCACACGGGCAGGGTGCTGTGCGCTGCCCTCCCTCCCGGCATCACAGGGGCCAGCAGGGCCTGGCTGGGAAGGGGCAGAGGAAGCAGACAAGGAAGAGGGATGGGGTCTCAGCCCAGCCAGCAAGTGACAGTGCCCTTTACAAACAAAGGGGTGCAAGTGAGAACTAGGCAAGGGACTAGCTAAAAATAATGTTGGTGATTGGCCACTGTCCCCTTGTTTGCTTCTCCATAATTGCCACTCTGAAGCCACAGACCTGGTGGTCATAGACTGGCAGCCTGCTCCACAGGTAAGAAACCTAAAGGTAGTGTTGCAGGTATCTCCAGGGCCTGCATTCCAGTGGATTGGCCACCCTCCCAGGCGGGCCCCAAACCAAAGACTGATGGTTCAGCCCAAACCCAGCCAATTAGCACTCCTACTGGCCTAATCCTTTGCCCGCCAGCCAAACTACCCTACAACCCTGTCTTCCAGATTCTCAGGGAGGTGGATTCCAGACATTCCTCCCTGCTTAGAGCTATCTGGGATTTAACTCTTTGTCCTGCTGGCTCAGCAATGGCCTCCCCTTGGGCAGCAGGCAAGGGACCTGGCTGGGTGGCAACAGCCGCCTGCCCAGCTCCTCCTCTGTCCAGCCACAGGCCCGCACATCCGCCGGCGCCCGCAGGGCAGAGATGGTCTTTGTCTGGGGGTAACCAGGACTTTCATTCTAATGCCAGATGTCTACTAGCAGGGTCAAGGGAGTGTCGCCAGCAACTGGTGGCTAATGCAATGTGAGCCTCAGCCCCTGCCTGAATAAGGAAAGGGTCTCAGGTTAACAGAGCCCTGATTGCTGTGGCAGAGATGAAGCCCCTCCCAGAGTCCAGGAGTGTTGGGCAGTGGATGACCCCTTTGGCACTTGCAGGACTTTCCCGGAATTGCTTCATTTCTAGCAAGAGACTGAGTCAGCTGCACACCACGGAGCTCGGCCAGCTCTGCCCGCAGCTCCGGCCACTCTGCACATCTGTGCTGGTGCCAGCCGGGCGGGGCAGCTTTCACAGTACTGAACGCTGACATGAGATTGCACCTTGAAGGCAGGACGAATGCCACGGAGGAAAGAGGAGAAGGAAGTGTTTGGGGCTGACAAGGTCAGAGCCCCAGTCAGCAACGGAAGCAGACATGTGGGGATTTGCTCCCTGCCCAAGACTCAGGGTCCCCAGGTGCAACACTCTGGCTTCTCCCCCAGCTGCCACTGATGCACAGGCCTCCCGCTCGGGCAGACGCAGCCCCTGGGACCCGTGAGTCTGCCTCCCATGGGGGAGCCCCGGGGGCCCCCCACTTTGCCACACTCGCCCAGACACCAGCAGGACAGGTGGATTTTAAGAGGCGTAATACAGGCTGGGCGAGGTGGCTCACGCCTGTAATCCTAGCACTCTGGGAGGCCGAGGCGGGTGGATCGTCAAGGTCAGGATTTCTAAACCAGCCTGAGCAAGAGCGAGACCCCACCTCTACTAAAAATAGAAAGAAATTAATTGGCCAACTAAAAATGTATAGAAAAAATTAGCCAGGCATGGTGGTACATGTCTGTAGTCCCAGCTACTCGGGAGGCTGAGACAAGAGGATGGCTTGAGCCCAGGAGTTTGAGGTTGCTGTGAGCTAGGCTGACACTAGGGCACTCTAGCCCAGGCAACAGAGTGAGACTCTGTCTCAAAAATCAATCAATAAATAAAAATAAAAGACAAATACACCTGTACATGAAAGCTTATCAAAGATAAGCTCTAGGACAGGTGTGGTGGCTCATGCCTGTAATCCTAGCACTCTGGGAAACCAAGGCGAGCAGATTGCTCAAGGTCAAGAGTTCAAAACCAGCCTGAGCAAAAGCGAGACCCAGTGTGTACTAAAAATAGAAAAAAATTAATTGGCAAACTAAAAATATATAGAAAAAATTAGCCGAGCATGGTGGCACCTGCCTCTAATCTCAGCTATTCGGGAGGCTGAGGCAGTAGGATTGCTTGAGCCCAGGAGTTTAAGGTTGTTGTGAACTAGGCTGACCCCATGGCACTGTAGCCCAGGTAACAGAGCGAGACCCTGTCTCAAAAAAAAATAAAATAAAATAATAAAGATAAGCTCTGGAGTTCAGTGTGCCCAAGGTCAGGAAGCCCAACTGAGGCCTTGACAAGGGGGCAGGTGCCCACCCTCCATAGGGTCTGGTGCTCTGCTGCTTAAGGAGGAAACAGCTTTCATACCCAAGTTGAGATTTTCACTTTCACTTTCCTTCTCACACTCTTATATACTGTGTTTCCCCGAAAATAAGCCAGGGCCTTATATTTATTTTTCCTCAAGAAGACACCCTAGGGCTTATTTTGTGGAATCTGTTATTTTTTTTAAGTACAGTACAACAATCTACATTTATTCAAATATAGTTAAGTCGTCTTCTTCCGGAACATCTTCCTAACTCTCCAAACCCCGAATTCCATCCTGAATATCTTGCGACTCTATTTCCTTGAGAACCATTGGCCCCAATCTCTCATGTCCAGCAATAGAGCTCTCGTGGGGCAGATGAGAAGGGCTGCTCCTTGTCTTTATTGCTCAGCAACGAAATGCATGGGTTGTGCAGATGAGCTGCGTAGCCACGCCCATCACTAGGTCTTATTTTCGGGATGGGGCTTATATCAGGAAAATGCTCAGAAATCCTGCTAGGGCCTATTTTATGGGTAGGTTTTATTTTTGGGGAAACACGGTTGTACTTAAATACTAAATATAGTTTAACTGAGATTGAGAGGACTATAATCTTTAAAAATTAGGTATTTTCTCTAATTGGAAAGGCTAATGATTTCTTCCACAAACACATGGAAACATTGATGTTTGTCATTTAGAAAATATTTTAATTTATTTTTTATTAGCATGTATTCCTGGGGTACAAGTGCAATGTCGCGGCGTGGACATGTTGCACTGTGGTGAGGTCAGGGCTGGCAGTGCATCCGTCCCCGAGCAGTGCCCGTCGTTCCCGCCTGGCAACTGTCCATCATCCACCCCCTCAGCCCCTCCTCTCCACCTAGTAGTGTCTTGCTGTCTGCCTTTTTCTTTCCATCTGGTCATTTCTGTCTTGTGAATCTGGGTCCTCCTACGTTGGGTGCATTTGTATTTAGGGTTGTTATACCCTCTTGCTGAACTCATGCCTTTATCATCACATAATGCCCTTCTTTGTTTTTCTTCTTTCTTTATTTCTTTTTTTTTATTTTTTACTGTTTTTGATGTAAAGTCTGTTTTATCTCATATAAGTATAGCTACTGATTTTTTGTTCCTGTTTGTGTGGACTATCTTTTTCCATCCCTTTACTATCAGGCTGTGTTTTTACAGGTAAGGAGAGTTTCTTATAAGCTGCATGTAGTTGGAGGATCTTTTTGAGCCATTCTACCAGTCTACACTTTTAAATGGAGCATTTAACCCATTTACATTCAAGGTTCATATTCACATGTGAGTCCTTATTCCTGTCGTTTTATTAATTGTTTTCTAGTTATTTTATCTTTTCTTTCTTTTTCTCTGTCTTTTTCTCTTTGTGGTATGGTGAGATCCTGTCATGTTGCCATTTCAGTCCTTTTCTTCCTCTTTGGTGTGATTGTTTTATAAGACCTGTGAGTTTTGGGTTTTCGTGTGTTTTCTTGATGGTGAATGTGGACCTGTCGTTTCCATGGGTCCGATCTCTTTGAGCATTTCCTGCAGGGCCACGCTAGGCGTGACGAGTTCCCTCAGTGTTTGCTTGTCTGGGAAAGACTTTATTTCTCCCTCATTTGTGAAGCTCACTGGGGCAGGATATAAAATCCTTGGCGTACCAGTTTTTCTTTCAGCACTTGGAAAATGCCATCCATTCTCTTGGGGCCTATAAGCTTTCTGAGTTGAAGTGTCTGTTAGCCTGATGGGTTTCCCTCTATAAGCTTTGTCTCGCTAATTTTAAAATTCCCTCTTTCACTTTCACTTTAGATGTCCTGAATCTAACATGCCATGGTGATGTCCTTTCTTCACTACATTTCCCTGGAACTTACTGGGCCCTCTGTTTTGAGATTGTTAGAGCCAGAATTCGCAAGACTGAGGGACAGAGAGACAGCGTCACTGAGGCTGTGATTATCAAATGGAGCTTTATCGTCTAGCTCGAGCCAGGGTCCGAGCCCAAGAGTGCCAGCACAGTGGCCTCTCGGGCAGGGACTCCGCACGGTGTGGGAGTGAGCTTTTTATACCTAACGCGCACAAGCTGTTCATAGGCTGACCATGCATCTGCCCCCTACAGTGGTTGGTGAGCCCCCTATCCGCCATCTTTCCCCAGTCTCTAACCTCACCCTGCCCCTGATTGGCTCTAACCTGTTCCGGGTTCTAGCCGAGGGCCTCTGGTCTCAGCACTTTTCCTCTGCATCTTATTTCATCCCATAATGCCCTGCGGTTAGCTGTGGTCACCAAGCAAGCAGTAAACAGAAGCTAAAGGACGGCCGTTAGCCTAATAGCCCAGTATCTTATAAGGTATCTAAATCTCTTGCGATGTTTGAGAAGTTTTCATTGATTATTTCCTTAAATAACTTTTCTAAACTTTTTCATCGCTCTTTCCCTTTGGGAATATTGATAATCCGTAATTTATGTAGACCAAGAAGTCTCAAAGACTTAGTACATTCTTTATTTATTCCTTTTTTCTTATTGTTGTTAGGGGTTTTATTCTTTTAAAGTGATACCTATCTCCTTTGCAAATTTCTCATGCATATCCTGAATTCATTTTTTCAATGTCCTTGTAATAGTTTTCAGATTTCTCTTGCATCTACTGACTTTTTTTATAATCAGTATGTTGAAACCGTTACCCGGCATTTTGGGGCATTCATTTGGATTGGGAGCTGTTGCTGGACAATTGCTCTTGTCCTTTGTAGTATCCTATTTCTTTGTGCATTTTCACGTTTCCTGTGTCCTTCTGCTGATATCTGTGGACCTGGTGTAGCAATCACGTCTTCCAAGTTTTTGAAATTACTTTCAGAGGAGAGAATTTTTTCCTGAAGATGTATGTATGTTGTTGATTCAATATGAAACTTGGGCTTTGATTTTTGGTGCGTGCGTAGTGTGATGTTCACGTGATTTTTTCAGCGCCACACGGGTCAGTGTTGTCTGTGATCTCTTCGGTGGCTTAGGGTGGGGTTTGCAGGTGAGGCTGTGGGGAAGCTGTGCTGGGGTCCTGGATGCCAGCTGAGCTACTCTCTGGGCCCTGTGGAGGCAGCAGTGGGCTGGGGTCCCTGTTTTTAGGCCCCAGAGCAGCTTACATGGCACTGGGGTTGGGGGGTCCTGGAGGGCCGTTCTCGGGCCTTCATGTGGCTTTCTCTAACTAGTGGTGGCAGCAGTGGGCTAGGTGTGTGTGGGGTTCTCAGTCCCTGGAGGGGCTGGCGGGACGCGAGTGGCGGCAGGAACAGTGGGGAGCAGCACCCAGGGACGTGAATGGTCGGCATCGGCGCTACTGATGCCTGTGACGGGTCAGGCGTGCCCTTCTCCCGTCCCACGGCCACCTGGAGCACTAGGGTGGGTTGACGCTAGTGTGCGTAGGAGAGCTGGGTGTCCCCGTCCCAGCCACATCAGGTGGCTTTCAGACAGCCATCTTCTCCTGGTGTCCTCACCTGGTCTTCCCTCCATGCGCATCTTGTCCAAATGTCCTCTTCTTGTAAGAATAGCAGTGACGTTGGTTAAGGACTCACCCTAATGACCTGGTTTTAACATCATTACGTCTTTATAGCCCTGTCTCCAAACACAGTCACATTCTGAGGTTCTGGGGATCTAAACTTCAACATATGAGTTGACGTTGGGAGGACAGAATTCACCCCATAACATGGAGCCCCCAGGCTCCCTGCGAGACTGACTGGGGAGAGAGAAGTGAAGAAGGAGCAGGTTTTGCTTTGATCAATGGCAGGAAGGAGCTGAGATGCAGAGGCTGCAGCTAGAAGAGGTTTGGGAAGGTCAGGAGTCCAGTTTGAAAGTGCTGGCTTTGACAGACCTATCAGACACGCTACAGGGATATAGGGGTGTGGGGGCAGTGCAGCTGGTCCTGGAGTCTGGGGTTCAGGAGGGAGGTCTGGGCTGGGGACGGATAAGCCATGAGCCTGCATGAGGCCAGCAAGGGAGCCGTGAGGGCAGAAGCTCTGAGGGGTCTGAGACGCTGCTTTTGAGCTCGTGTAGCAGCCGCAGCACCTCGGCACTGGTTCCCCAGCCCGGTCCCCACGCAGCAGTGGGCTGAGAACCACGTGTCACCTGGGCATGTGGGGAGGATGTGTCTCAGGGGAGGAAACCGCAAATCCTGATGCTGAAATCTTATTTAAGAAGACTGGGACATCAGCCCCTCCCACCCTCTGCATTGTCTTTACTCTGGAATGGAAACAATCCCCTTGGGAGGTGTCTTGGGGTCCCTGAGACCAGCCCCAGGTTTGATGACTCAGTATGAGGACTCCCAGGACTCAGCAGAAATGGCCACAGACTCTGTGGTCTCAGGCCTACCCCAAGGTGAGATGTTCCTTTCTCAAATTACATTGATCAAGATTCTCGCCAAGACTCCCTGAAAGGGGATGGGCTAAGTGCTATTTTGTGAAATGTATTTAGGAGGGTGTGAAGTGCAGCCAGGTGAGGACCTCTGCTTTGGGTCACGCAGAACCCATGGTGTAGCCCGGGCCAGTCCACACGGGTAACTGCCCCTGGGCATTCCCCACCCACCGCTAGCTCAGCCCCTGGGGAGGATTACAGGCCAGCCAGCTGAGAGCTGGGTTCTGAACAGCCAGGTCCACGTAGGAGAGGACAGAGGGCAGGGTGAGGTGCTGGGGACACCCCAAATTAGGGAGCAGGACACTGGCGCATCCCAAGGCAGGTGGCCAGTGTAGAACGTGCAAGATGTGTGATGACAAGAGCTATGCTGATGAGCCTTAAGTAAATCACACACCCTCTCTGAGCTCTTATAGCGCTAGGGGAGAAATACTTGCTCTGATCTCCCTGCCAGGGTTGAGGGAGGGGCGACTGTTAAAACAGCAGCTCAGGTTTGAACAGAGCTTCCCAGGGTCCACCCCACCCTCCCTCCCATGTGATTACGCCGGGGTGTAGACCAGACAGGACCACCTGCCCCATTTTCCTGGCAGAGGAAACAGTCTCAGAAGGGTGCACTGGTGTGGAGAAGGTCTCTCAGCTGCCCAGTGTCACTGTGTGAACCCGACTGGCTGTGTGGCCTTCAGAAAAACAGGTCCCCCACCCGTGTCCCACTCTGGTGTCGCTCTGGAATGTTTTTGCAGACTGAGAGGTGCTCTTGAACGAGGGGACACGCCTGGGGTTCAGTCCTGATGTGACGCTGGACAAGTTGGACAACTTCCCTCAACTCTGTGAGCCCAGGTCCCCACGTGCAGACGGGGGACCCGTCGGGCTCACTGTCAGGAGGTAAGGAGCTACTCCTCTGACATGCTGGGTGCTGCAGTATTAACATGAAAATGCGGTTAATACTCTAGTATCGACACTGTGGTATTAACATGGAGTATTGAAGTGAGAAATGCCATGGCAGCTCCACTGGTGGGTCCCAAACCCCACCTGTGACTGTCCCTCAGTCACTGCAGCCAGAAACTGTGGCCTTGTCCTCATTTCCCTTCCTCAGCTCCCCTGTGCAGCTCCACCCGCAACCGCAGGGCTCTCACCTGCAATCCCTGTCCCCAATCTGCCTAGGTGTTCCCACTGTCACCACAAGGAGGGGACATTAAACAGCTCTGTGCTGGGCACCCACATTCCTGTCCCCAATCTGCCTAGGTGTTCCCACTGTCACCACCAGGTGGGGACATTAAACAGCTCTGTGCTGGGCACCCACATTCCTGTCCCCAATCAGCATAGGTGTTCCCACTGTCACCACCAGGTGGGGACATTAAACAGCTCTGTGCTGGGCACCCACATCTCTGTGCAGTTCCCCAACCCTGACTGTGTCCTTACAGAAACCGCTGTCCCTGACACAGGACAGTGACACCCAATGCTGGGAGCCACTTTTAGTCCCAGTGGTCGTTGGATTCGCACAGGAAAGAACTCAGGAGCCAGCTGCCCGCGCAGAGTGAAGTGAGGCGTTAGCCTCAGAGCCGAGACAGAGACACACGAAGCCTCACGTGAGGCCAAATGCTGTTTATTTCCCACCTCTGGGTGCAGATGGAGGGACCCTGAAAAAGGCGTCCACATGGGAAAAGGGAAGAGCCTTGGGTTTCATAGAAGGCTTTGCTGGGAGGAGTAAGTACATTCCTTTTCAAACAACCAGGAAGGGTGGGCATCCTCCTTTCAGGAGGGAGGGGGAGGTGAGTGCCCTTAGCTCCCTGGGGTCTGGCAAACGCTCCCTGCCTAACACAGCCCTGGCACGGGGAGAGCGGTGGGCTTGATAGGAGGTTTGGATGGAAGACCGGGAGGGTAGGTTCTGTAAGCCTAGCAGAGATCTGCTCAGAAACTCAGGGAACCTGCTCCGCAGCAGAGCAGAAGCTGCCGCTCCCTGCAGAGGAGACCTGAGCCAGGTTCCTCCAGGGCCTCTATTGGATCAGCTTAACTACAGGCTAAACAAGGGGAGAAATATTTATGTCATTTCTTGGAAAGGGCAGGTGTTTTCTGGAATTGGTGTGACTCCCTCCTTTGGGTCGAACAGGAAGTGTTCTCGGGTCAGGAAGAGATTGGGTGGTTCCCCTAGAAAGTTTCTGGAACTGAAGGGCAGAGTGAAGCAGTGAGGGCCAGAGCTAGTCCATTTCTGCAGGATTCTGGCTTTAATGGGTTGGAAGTTGTCCTGTCTCGGGCTGTCTGGTTTTCATGAAGGAAGCTCTAACTTGGTTTTGAAACTTCCTGACTCACTTAAACAAAGCCTGCACCGTTCAACAATGCCCAGGGCAATGCCCAGAACAGTCTCTGCCAGTTCCCAGCTCATCATCTGGGGAACCTCAGATTATGGGGGTGGCAAGGAGTCGGGTGGGGCTTGTCACAGCCATTTCATCCCCCTGTGAGCAGGTGACTTGGAACATCATGATGCTGGTGCACAAGGACGGTGGCTTTATCACCATCATTATCATGAATGCCCAGAGTGGGGAACTCTTTCTGGAACAGGCCGGAAAGGAAATATTTTAGGTGCTGCAGGCGGCCTGGGAAGGTTAGCACGTTCAGCCCCACCCCCACACATCCTCCAGAAAGGGCAGAGGGGCTGGAGGCTGCACTGACAAGTCAGGCCTATGTCAGGAAACCTCCAGAAGAGCCCTGAACTCTGGGGGTCACAGAGCTTCTGGGCTGCTGAGCAGGTGGGGG
>VSMD01079704.1:0-14923 GCA_008750895.1 Mirza zaza
CCCAAGTGCCCATCAATCCAAGAATGGATTAATAAAATGTGGTATATGTATACCATGGAGTACTATTCAGCTCTAAGAAACAACGGTGATATAGCACATCTTATGTTTTCCTGGTTAGAGCTGGAACCCATACTACTAAGTGAAGTATCCCAAGAATGGAAAAACAAGCACCACATATATTCACCAGCAAACTGGTATTAACTGAGCAGCACCTAAGTGGACACATAGGTACTACAGTAATAGGGTATTGGGCAGGGGGGAGGGGGGAGGGGGCGGGTATATACATACATAATGACTGAGATGTGCACCATCTGGGGGATGGTCATGCTGGAAACTCAGACTTGTGGGGGGAGGGGGGAAGGGCATTTATTGAAACCTTAAAATTTGTACCCCCATAATATGCTGAAATAAAAAAAAAAAAGAAATTGATTCCATTAAAAAGTAATCTTAAATTTAAAAAAAAAATAAATAAACACTAGTTAGTTTTAATGAGGTGTATCTTTGGTATCCAGCAGAAAACAAAGTTGATAAATTACAAAATAACACTTTAAGTGGCCAGGCGCAATGGCTCATGCCTATAATCCTAGCACTCTGGGAGGCCAGGACGGAAGGATCACCTGAGGTCACAAGTTTGAGACCAGCCTGAGTAAGACTGAGACCCCTATCTCTACTAAAAATAGAAAAAAAAATTAGATGGGCAACTAAAAATAGAAAAAAAAATTAGCTGGATGTGGTGGCCCATGCCTGTAGTCCCATCTACTCAGGAGGCTGAAGCAGGAGGATCGCTTGAGCCCAGGAGTTTGAGGTTGCTGTGAGCTAGGCCCACACCACAACATTCTAGCTCAGGCAACAGAGTAAGACCCTGTCTCAAGAAAAAAAAAAAAAAAAAAAAAAAAGAAAGAAAGAAAACAGAAAAGAAAAAAGAGAAAAAGAGCGCAAACTCCAAAGTCAAAGTGTGGCATAGAGCCACTGAGAGGCCTTCTTGGAAATTAAAAAACAAACAAACAAAACTACCAAACAATAAAATCCAATCAACCAAGAGGTGACTGAAGCAAAGGAACAGAGAAATTGTGTTAAAAAAAATTGACAAGCATTTACTTTACCCTATTGAAGTATAAAACTTATATTAAAAAATAGAAAAATCCTTCCTAAAATTATTATCTCAAGGAACCTCCAAATAGCTAAAACAATCTTGAAAAAGAACAAAGTTGGATGTCTCACACTTCCCAATCAGAACTTACTACAAAGCAATAGTAATCAAGACATTGTGGTACTGGCATATAGCCAGACACATAGACCAATGAAATAGAATAGAGAGCTCAGAAATAAACCCTCAGATATACAGGCAAATGATTCCAAACAAGGATGCCAAGATCATTCAATGGGGAAAATATAGTCTTTTCAACAAATAGTATGGGTAAAACTGGATATGCACATGCAAAGAAAAGAAGTCAGACCCTTACTTTACACCGTATACAAATATTAATTCAAAATGAATCAAAGACCTAAACGTAACATCTAAAACTATAACTCTTAGAAGAAAACATAGAAGGAAAACTTTATGACATTGGATTTGGCAAAGATGTTTTTAATATGACACCAGGAACACAGGCAACAGAAGAAAAAAATAGATGAATTGGAGCTTCACCAAAAATAAAAACTGTAATCAAACTTTAATCAAAGGACACTATAACAGAGTAAAAAGGCAACCCACAGAATGGGAGAAAACCTTTGCAAATTATTTCTCTGATAAGGGGTTAATATCCAGAGTATATAAAGGACAACATGAAATAAACTGATTTAAAAATGGGCAAAAGACTTGAACAGACATTTCTCCAAAGAAGATACTCTAATAGCCAAATTCAGATGAAAAAATTCTCATCACTGATCATAAAGGAAATGCAAATCAAAACCATGAGGTACTACTTCACACCCATCAGGACAGCTATTATCCAAAAACAAAAACAAACAAACAAAAAAACCCCAGAAAACAATGTTCATAGCACCATTATTCACAATAGCCCAAAAGTAGAAACAACAAACCGATGAAAAGGCAAACAAAATATGGCATATACATCAAGTGGACAACTATTCAGCCTTAAAAGAGAAGGAAATTCTGACACATGCTATAATATTGGTGAGCCTTGAAAACATTAATCTAAGTGAAATAAACCAGACATAAAAGGCAAATATTATATGATTCTAAACATATGAGATAGCCACCTTAAGCAAATTCATAGAGATAGAAAGTAAAATATAGGTCAACAGGCCTTGGGCAGGAAAAGCGACATTATAATTTAATGGCTAAAGGGCCTATGTTTGAGATGATGAAAAAGTTCTGAAAATGAATAGTGGTGACAGTTGCACAACAATGTGAATGTACTTAATGTCATTATACACTTAAAATGGCTATAATGGCAAATTATGCTGTGCCATGCATAATTTACAACTAATAAAATTTTTAAAATTAAAATATTATACCATTATTGTATGTAAATCATACTTCATAAAGTTGACTGGCAAGGAAAGATTTAAAAATTGATAGGCTGGGCATGGTGGCTCATGCCTATAATCCCAGCACTTTAGGAGGCTGAGGCAGGAGGATTGCTTGAGGCAAGGAGTTCAAGATGAGCCTGGGCAACATAGCCAGACCCCTATCTCTGCCAAAATAGATGGTTTTTAATTAGCTGGGCATAGTGATATATGCTTATAGTCCCAGCTACTAGGGAGGCTAAGGCAGGAGGATCCCTTGAGCCCACCAGTTTGAGGCCACAGTGAGCTACAATCAGGCCACTGCACTATAGCCTGCATAACAGCAAGACCCTGTCTCTAAAATAAAATAAAATTTGGTAAATATTCAATATTAAAACTTCTAACAAAAAAGTGTTTTTAAGCACTTTGGGAATGTATATTGATATTATGTTTTTGAACAGCACATTGGCAACGTATCCAAAATCACAAAAATATTTATTGCCTTCTACCATTTGCTCTAATTCTATGAATCTGCCCTAAGAGGAAAAAGAAAGCAGGTAGAAAGATTTAAGCACAAAAATGTTCATTAAAATATTGTCTACAATATTATAATAATATTCAAATATAGTATAGGATAAACATAATGATCAGATATTCACAACATAAAAGCATATACCTTATAAACATCTTAGACAAATTATTAATGACATTTAAAATATATTACAGGGAATGAAGAAAACTATAATATCGTATCATGTGGTTCTAATTTTGTTTTTTGATATGCAGAACAAAAGCTTAGGGATAAATATATTTACTACAAAAGTGATTATCCCCCAGGTAAGTTAAGGAACCTTACCATATGCTATCAAGGTAATATAATCTGGTGGTCAGAGAAGGCCTCACTAGAGGAAATGGTGCTTCAATGGAGAAAGAGAATAAAAGAAGGATCCTAGCAGAAGACTTATCTACCTTACTACTTATCATTTTCCTCAAATTATACTGTGTCACAATTAAGCTTCAATTTTAACAATTGAAAAAATTAGCATCTGTGGATTTTGGCATCCCTGGGGTTCCTGGAACCAGTCCCAGGTGGATACCAGGGATGAGATTGGAAAGGATTAAGAATGCCTGCTTTAAAATATCAGCAGGGGGCACCCCATTCAAGGATATAGCTTAAGTTTCAACTAAAAGTGTTTATTAAATAAAAATTTCACTGGTTTATTTTTAATGAGCATACTATAAATCTTCTCAAAGTATTAAATGCTCAACCATTACCTAGAAATCCTATTTTGTAAATAATGGATTTTCCTTCATTAGAGTAACATTAAAAGATGCATAATAATCAGCCAAAGAAGCATTTCGTGAACCCCTATTGTTTCCCTCATATCTCACCAGCACGAGAGAATAATCACTATTATACTACTACCACAATTCACAAAATCCTTTCACCTCCATTTTTTCACATGCTTCTCCTAACAATCACAAGAGATAAGCAGCCTAATAATAACTACAACTTCCACATCTCCAATGTATATTAAGCACCAAGAACAAGGCACTATACAAGGTATTTCATGTATTTATCTCATTCAAAGTTGAATTATTACCAAAAATTTATGTAGTTATGCTACCCCTATTTTACAGATGAGAAAATTGAGGCTCAGCAGTTAAAGCAATTTGTCAAGATCTGTGAGCCACACCCAGGTCTGTCTGATTTCTAAACCTGTGCCTTTTCCTTGTCCACAGACCGCCCAGGAAGCAGAGATTCAGAAAGAGGCTCCAGGTGCAGTGGCTCATGCCTGTAATCCCAATATTTTGGGGGGCTGAGGTGGGAGAATCACTTGTGCCCAGGAGTTCAAGAGCAGCCTGGGCAACAGAGCAAGACCCTGTTTCTATAAAAAATAAGAAAAAAATTAGCTGGGAGCGGTAGCCCACACCTGTAGTCCTAGCTACTCCAGAGGTGAAAGTGAGAGGATTGCTTAAGCCTAGGAGTTCAAGGCTGCACTGAGGTAAGATTATGCCACCGCACTCGAGTCCGGACAACAGAGCAAAACCTTATCTCTAAAAAAAAATGAATAAATAGGCCTGGCACACCTGTAATCCTAGCACTGTGGGAGGCCAGGGTGGGAGGATCGTTTGAGCTCAGGAGTTCGGGACCAGTCTAAGCAAGAGTGAGATCCCTTCTCTGCTAAAAAAATAGAAAGAAATTAGCTGGACAACTATACATATATATATATATATATATATATATATATATATATATATAAAATCTCGATATATATATTAGCTGGGCATGGTAGCGTATGCCTGTAGTCCAGCTATTCGGGAGGCTGAGGCAGGAGGATTGCTTGAGCCCAGGAGTTTGAGGTTGCTGTGAGCGAGGCTGACGCCAGGCACTCTAGCCCAGGCAACAGAGTGAGACTCTGTCTCAAAAAACAAAAAATGAATAAAAGAAAAAGGAAATCATTTGGCAGAGACTCACTGGCAACCAGAGCCCAGAGTGTTCTAACACTTTATCTAGCATGCTTTTCACCCTGGCATGCTGAAATTGATAAATTATTTAGGATTCTGTGCTTTCCATAAATATGTTGTAATTACTTAATAAAATCATAAAGAATAATTTTTAAAGTGTAAATGTTACTTACATATTCCAGTTTGGAGCTATTCACGAATGCTGAATTAGCAATTGGAACTAGGATAAAAAATTAAAATGTACATTTAACCCACAAAACACAAAAAGTGACTGCTAAATTAAGAAAATCAGACCTTTATAGAACTGAAATGTAAATCGTGCCACAAGATTATTTACAAACTTGCAAAAGCATTATTATACAAATAAAAATAAAAACTAAGAACAGTACTTTTGGTTTCTCCTACCACTTTATAGGTCCTAACTGTCTACCCCCACCCAAAAGACACACACCAACTACCCAAAAAAGTAACCTTATTACAGTCGTGGAAGCAAATGAACTTAAATTTTTTTAAGCCAGTCCCCAAATCAGGGTCTGGCTATAAAAAACACCTCCAAACCACTGTAATTCCTTTCTGAGGATAACTTCAAAAGTTCTGCCAAATTCCTATGTTTCCCAATGAACCAAGACAGTCCACGAAGTAATATTCCCAGGGGGAAGAGGAAAAAAAATCTTAGAGACTTGATGTCTCCCTTCAATGTCACATCAGAAACCTTATGGTTCACCAGGTTGAAACTGCATTATAAAGGAGCCCCCCCCCCCACCCAGAGCAGTTCACTCCAGCCACTAATGAGAATGTCTCTCTTATGATTTCAGATATAAGAAATATTTTACAATTATTACAAGTTAACATAAAGTGCAAGGCTAAGTATTCCCCAAATAAAAGTCTAAAGTCACCATCTACTCAACTGCTTTTAGACCCAAGGATTAAACACAGGATAATTTTCATGAAACTGTACTCTTGATAAATCACTTTTTTCATTGTAATTAAATCAAATTAATATTTTAGCACTTGTTTTAACCTCTATAGAAACACAAAGTTTAAGCTCATAATGGCACATCACAGAGATTTACCTGTGGGGAATGGAGGAGCCTGGTGGCCACCTCTTGGTGGCCAGCCACCACACATAAATAGCAAAGAAGATTTAGCTTGGTTCTGGAGGCTCCAGTACTCAGTGGAGTCTATCTGGGAACACACTTGTTGCAAAAAGTCACTCCAGTCTTGGTCTTTCAGAAATAACAACTTATACACTGCAGAGGAAGTAAAATAATCAAAGTGTGTATGATGCAAAAAAGAATTGCTGGAAACATTATGTGAGAAATAAAACAAACAGAGAATAGTTAAGATGAGGACAAAGAAAACTGTAACATTGCACTGTTAAAACCTAAAGTTCTCCAAAGATGACACTATTTTTGTCTTTCTATATTCTTCATCTCTGTTTCTGCCCATGGAAACTTTTTAACTACTTCATTGGAAAACTATGTCCAAAAAAGAAAATGGATGCCTAAAGAAGAATTATCCTGCAACCTAGAATACAACAAAATATAAAGTTAAATAAAATTAGTAAAAGAAAACAAGATAACCTTTGCATAAATAAACCAACCCAGCTCTAAAATATTGAAAAAGTCAGAAATTGTACAGCTGTTAAAAAATCCCAACAAAATGACTGCTAAAAACAATTATGTTAACATCAGAGCTGAAATCACCTGCAATTCGTACCTTCAAATCCCTAAAAAAAGTCAGAGTAGGAAGTGAGATGCCATCTAAAATTAACATGTTTTTTTGATCTCTATCTTTAAACAAAATAAATTGTAAATATAATTTCCTAAATGGCTCAAAAGTAAAAAGAAAAATATTTCTAAGTTTTCTTAAATAATGGCTCTACTTGGCACTGAAATAATTATTAATAATGTTTTGCTTCACTCATTTTCAAAAATGTCCTTCGATATGGTTTCTTCTTTGTTTTTATCAGTAATTAAGTTGACCAATATAAATCATTAGTTCATTTATTTAAATTTGAATATACTAAGTTTACTTCAAATCATAGATTCTACTCTAGCCATGCCAAACAAACCAATTTAAGGTATATACAAATTCTGATGTTCACCCTGGTAGATGTAGTATTTTTGGATCAAATTTAATTGGCAGTTGTTCCATTATCTATGGTTAGAAAAAACAAACTATTGAGATGCCTTTAAGATAGATACCTATCTCCTGATATGTCCCCTATATCAGATTATAAACCAATAAGATCAAAAGAGAATGCTGTAAAATTTGTCACCAAAAAGAATAATTCAACAATAAATACCCTTTTAGATTAAAATATACAAATACAGATGTTATTTTTAAACATTTCAATTGATATTTGCAATAAAATTGAGCTCTATAGAAAAATTTCACCCTTTCTTGGGCTCACACTTTGGCTAATTTACCTCTCTCTAGGTTAGAAATTTAGTCATTCAAATATTTATTTTGTGCCTGCCAGGATGAGGCGCTATGCTAAGAGGGATTCAAAGATAAAAAGACACTATCCTATTAGAGAGTTGATACTCTAGTTGTAAAGATGACACAAATGGCTGTTCAACAATAAAACATAAAATATTTAAGTAACAATTTGAAATAGGCAGGACATAATTACAAACAAAACATTTCACAGAAAGAAATTTCTTTAAAATAATAGAGAATACAGCAAGCACTTTAGATTGATGTGGTTAGGATAGGATTTATGGAAGAGGTGGAATGTGGACCGAAGTCTTGAATGATGGTTAGGACTTGATAGCTGTATTAAAGAAGACACCATTTTAAGAAGCTGGAACAGCATGAATAAGAAAGTTCAGGATTTATTTGAGGAAAGTAGAGAAACCATACAGTTGGATCTATGAGTTTAGAAAAGCCAGATACTTCATCTTGAGACTTTTAATTAAAAATTCAACTATCATTTCTATAACTTCTCTAAAACCTCTATATATAACATTTGAAAACCCTTTACTGGTACAGTAAGTACCAATATTACTGTATTTACTGCAGCATTTTCGCCAAAAATGCATACTGTCATTCTAATCTCATAATCTAAATTCACAATCGCATTCTAATCACAAGAAACCCTTAGATTAACCCAAATTGAGGGACATTTTACAAAATACCTGGTAAGTTACTCTTCAAAGTGTCAAGGTCATGAAAGACAAGCAAAGATTAAGAAATCCTAACAAGGCCATGAAAAAGAAAGACAAAGACTAGGAGATGAAACAGGCATAACAACTAACTTTATTGTGGGATCCTGGAACAAAAAAAGAGTATTAGTGGCACAACTGACAAATTCAAATAAATTTGGTAGTTTAGTTAATAGCACCGTACCCATGTTAATTCCTGGGTTTTACTAACTGGACTCTTGTCCTATAAGATGTTAACATTAAGAACAGCTAGGTAAAAGGTATACAGGGACTCTCATTTTTGAACCTCTTCTCTAAGTCTAAATGTAGTTTAAAATAGGAAGTTAAACATAAGTAAAATTTCTACTGAGGTTTCCCAGAAACTACCAAGTATGCTATAAGAGGAAATAAAGAAAAATAAAATAGGGTCAAAAGATATCACAAATTGTTCCAGAAAGCCCACCATGAAAATGCCCCAGTACCCAACAAATTTAGCATAATATACAGTTACTCTGCCAGACATCTGAAATTACAAAAAGAATTAGTTCCATTATGAAAATAGCTAAATGATCTATATGAACTGTTATCTATCCAGGAAATAAACATGAATCCAAGAACCCATTTGGTCTAAACCACAAACAATAATGTTCCCCAATGAGATAAGAGGAAAAGAGTATGAATCGATACAGAAAAAAGATATTTTTTGAAAAGCAGGAAAATTAAAAATTAAAATATAGACTAGGTGGTGGAATGCATGTTGAGGGCTGGAAATCAAGAGAAAACAGAGGGACTGGGAAATTCATTTTCTTTAAAGGAGAGTACTCATCATCCCCTAGTAATATAGTGTTATATTCCAAAAGACATGAAACAGCAAAACTCACACTGGGTTAGAAGTGTGTTGTGAATCAGGATTCCCCAAGCTCCATGGTGTCTCCCCACCCTCTGCCCTGGGGTCCTGACAACCCAAGAGCGGGTAGGGTTTCTGTGTGACCCGCTCACCCCAGCCCGGTGAGCAGTGCCCCCTGACATCTGCCTTCATGATACATCAGCCACTGTTCAACTGGAGTGAATTGTTTAAGTATGTATGGAGAAATAAATGAAGGGACTGAGAGCCAATGTCTGAGGCCACAGAGTTGGCAGCACTCATCAGCACATGACAAGTGCAGTCATGAGAGGCAGAGCGAACACGTTAAGAACAGTGGGGAGAAAACTCCATTCCAAGGAAGTAGAAGTGAAGGAAAAGGAGAAGGTTACAGACAGGGTAGGAGTTGGAAATGCAGATGTGTGGCACGAATGAAATAGAAACAGACAACAAGAGGAACAGGAAAGAAAATAAAGCAAGAAATATTATGAATGAAAATAGCATGCTGATTTCAGACCACACTAAAGTCTAAAATTCAGTTGTTTTGGTATATTTCCACACCTTCGGGTTGTCCATAACTGGGGTGATGACACGATCTGAGTCTGTGTAGATAAGCTCTCTCACCAGGGACTCCAGGTTCTGCTGACTCAGGTATCCACTTGTAATCTGCAATGAAAATAAAAATTAGACTTTGTTTTTGTGACTAGGAAAGAGCTTTAGAAGACTGAGCTAATAAGACACTGAGGAAGATACCATGGTAGAAGGTCACTTATTATCAATGTACTTCAATTCCTATTCAAAACACTTTCAGTCTCATTTGATCTTCATAAAAATCCTAAGTTGTACGTATCATTATTCCCATTTTCTAGATGAAAAAATAAAGCTCAAAGAAAGTAACTGAATCCTTTATGTTTACCACTAAGGCTGTTTAGGACTACAAAATAGGTCTTTATAGTTTGACATTCTAAACTGGGATAAGGCAAATTGGTTTATCGATTACTAGCATGGCTTTTATCTTTAATTCATAGAACACTAATCAATTTATTTCTGCTTTACAGAATATTAGAAGTTAAAACTGTAACATAAAAAAATTCAGACTGAAGTACTGACCTACTACTTTAAGTATTAAACCCTCTTATATTTGTTAAACTTATTAGAGTTGATACATAACGAAATTAATAACCAGAGTTCACCATCAGTTATTCCTTTGAATAACTGTCCTTTGACAAAGTTATTCTTTTGAATAAATGTCTGTGTTCTACTTGAACAAAAGTTTTATTCCCAGGCTCTGCTTTAATATTTCACATCCAGAAAAAGAAAAAAAAAAGGATTCATGAATTAAGAATCCAATCAAAATAATGACTACCATGCTGAATAAAACAGAAAAGCGAACCAGTGAAGTAAAGAATAAGAAAAAAAAATAATCCAAAACTGAGTGGGGAGAAGGGCGTGGATAAAGAAACAAAAGAGTTAGCTAATAAAGTTCCCGGAAACAAAGACCACCTTTGTAACTCGGAGAAAAGACACATAAAAAATACACAAAGGAGGAACTTTGTGTTAAAAAAATTTTTTCCCCCCTAAGGTTAAGAACATGGACTTTCAAGACAAAAAGATGGGTAGACTTAACATTGCCACTTGTTAACTATGTAACCTTAAAAAAGTTAAAGAAAGAAGCCTTGTTTTCTTCATCTATGATGAAGATTAAACCCAACAACTTTTAAGGATTGTGAAAAGTACCCTTACAGCATTTAAAACAATGCCTGGCACTGCTCAAGAAGATAACAATTGTAATTAAGAAAGTTATTTTTAAATTATATATATTTTTTATACACACACACACACACAAATATGTATGTCACATCACACTGGCTTCAGCAGAGAATGGATTGGAAGGGAGTGATGGAGAACTGGGGGGACACATTAGTAGGTTACCACAATGGCCTGGATGAAGAGAATGGTGTCTTGGGTGAGGGAGGGAGCAGAATAAAAGGAGAGAAGTCAGTAACAGAGCAGAAGCCAGGTGTGGTGGCACGCACCTGCAGTCCCAGGTACTAGGAAGGCTGATGCAGGAGGACTGCTAGAGACCACGAGTTTGAGGCTGGCATACGCTATGATGATCGCACCTGAGAATAGCCACTGAACTCCAGCCTGGGCAACACAGTGAGACAACATCCACTTAAAAAAAATGACAGAGCAAAGAGCTGGATAATCCTGCTGATTTAACACTGTGCAGGAACTGCTAGTAAATTATTAGTCCACAGAGTAAAGAAAGACTTCAGTATTTGAAAGATTATCTTTATATGTAGATGATATAACTAAACATCCAGAAAACCAAAATTAATCAACTAAAAAATTAAAAGTAATATAAGAATTAGTAAGATAGACCAATTAGAAAATTTGTATGTAAAAATTATAATTTCCTATATGTAAATTGAACATATGCACAAATGACAAATAATATCAAAAACTAAAATCCTCAGGAATAAACTAAATGATCAATAATTGCAATGAGATCATAATCATTAAATGAAAAAATTGTTATA
This sequence comes from Mirza zaza, assembly GCA_008750895.1. Lineage (NCBI taxonomy): Eukaryota > Metazoa > Chordata > Mammalia > Primates > Cheirogaleidae > Mirza > Mirza zaza. The sequence goes on from VSMD01079704.1 coordinate 11,496, forward strand.
AAATTATGTTCCCTTGTTTGAAAATGAATATTTATAAAACCAGAAGTAGAAATATCAAAATGTGGTAAGTGTTCATTGTGCATGATTATATTATAAATAATTTTCTATTTTCTTTGCCCTCTTTTACATTTTCCAAGTTTTCTACAACTATAGATTTTTGTAATTGAATAAAAACAATCACTTAAAGATTATAAAACATTAGGCTGGGTGTGGTGGCTCACACCTGTAATCCTAGCACACTGGGAGGCTGAGGCAGGTGGATTGTTTGAGCTCAGGAGTTCCAAATCAGCTTGAGCAAGAGAGAGACCCCTTTCTACTAAAAAAAAAAAAAAAAATAGAAAGAAAGTAGCTGGACAACTAAAAAAAAAAAAAAATATATATATATATATATATAACTAGCCGGGCATGGTGGCGCATGCCTGTAGTTCCAGCTACTCGGGAGGCTGAGGCAGGAGCATCACTTGAGCCCAGGAGTTTGAGGTTGCTGTGAGCTAGACTGATGCCACAGCACTCTAGCCCAAGGAACAGAGTGAGACTCTGTCTCAAAAAAAAAATTATAAAACATTAAACTATCTTATGTATTTAAATAATTATTGATTAAATTTTCTCAATAAAATGATCACTCATCTACAATAACCATCTGCCAGAACAGCTTCAACATCTATGATTTTTCAGAATGCTTTTATTTTTACACTGATTTTCTATTTCACATGTAATCAAAAAAATATTAGCAGGTAGATTTTATTATAATCCACTTGCACCAGATTTCAAAGCAATTAAGTTTTACAAGATCCAGATACATTTCATATTACAAAAAAATTATCGTAAAAACTAAAATCAATTATATTTATCAAGCAAAATAAGTAGAATAAAAATATCTTAGAAATACTTATTTAATTCAAAGTATTTCTGCATTCAAAACAACTATGATTGAAAGAAATTAAAGATCTACATAAATGGAAAGACATTCCATGTTCACAGAGGAAAGCTTAATATTGTTAAGATGGCAATACTTCCTAAATTGTCTTACAGATTCAATGAAATTGCTATTAAAACCCCAGCTGGTTTCTCTGCAGAAACTCACAAGCCAATCCTAAAAGTTATATGGAAGGGCAAGGGACCCATAATGGGCAAAACAATCTTGGGGGAAAAAAAACAACGTTGGAGGAGTCATACTTCCCAATATCAAAACTAAAAAGCTACAATAATCATGATAGTATACTACCAGCTTAAAGACAGACAAACAGATTAATGGAATAGAGTCCAGAAATAAACCCCCACATTTACAGTCAACTGACTTGCAACAAGGATGCCAAGTCAATTCGATGCTTCTATCTTGTTTGACATTCTTAAAGGAGATCCAAACCTTACTAGTCCACAAAAACTTACAGAGGCATCCAGTCAAGATCTGGATTGGTTTCAGAGCCACATTCACAATTTCCAGCTTTCTAGAGTGGAACTGAAAAAACCAATTTATCTATTTGTATTTCCAACTGAACATTCTCTGTCTGCAGTTATTTAACACAGGAAGAAAAATATATCAAGTTGATTTTTCTCCCTCATAAACAACTGAAATAAGTGCAGATGTTAACTGCCTAGTTGGGGGACATATATCAGCGATCTGGGAGTACCTTCAAAGCATGCTCCAACCTCAGAGCCTAAGGCAGGGGTCCTCAAACTTTTTAAACAGGAGGCCAGTTCACTGTCCCTGAGACCACATTCCACACATGCTTGCTGTGGGCCTGGGATGAGTGGGCTGCTAAGCAGGACAAGCAGCAGTGGCAAAAACACCCGGTGGGCCAGATAAATGTCCTCGGCCAGCCTCAGCACAGTTTGAGGGCCCTTGGAAGGGGTCTCATGCACAAAAAGCCACAGGCGGCCTGCCATGAAAACTGCTCATGGCTGTAGAGGTAGGTTGCAATATGTCAGCCCAGGAGAAGGGTCTCAAGGCTTCCATAGTGTTTGAACCCTGGGCCAAGTTCCTTCCCTCCCTGTCTCTCAACAGTGCCTCAGTTAATGTAAAACCAGTCTCCCGGTGGGAAGCACGTAGTTTCCTTGTTCCTTGATCAAATGGGTCGCAGCTACTGAAGTTAAAGATTGATATCCATGTACACAGCTTGAGCTTGGGATAAAATCAGTTTACCTTGATCACAAGGGTTGTAGCTACTGAAGAATTATGTGTTTTTCACTTCCAGAAAGGAGAAGGAAATTAGCTAGGACACCTTGTGATTTTGGGGGGAGCCCCGAAACCTTTGATTTTTTTCACATGAGATCATTGTATTTTGCACCATGGCGAAGAGAATAAAAAGCAAGTACTGGATTTCAGTCACTGCCACTTTGGCACCAGAGTACGGGTGGTTCCCTGACTTTCCCGCTTTTTAAAAAATTATTTCTGTTTCTGTGTCTTTGTTTCTCTCATCTCTTGCAACACAGTCTGCCAGGGGATCCTATCTTTATTGGAAACATCTTGAACCCCTGATATAAGACCAGCAACTAGTTTCCCTTCATCCCTTCTAGGATTGCCTGGCCTGGACTCAAAGGCAATAGACACAGACAGAAAGAACCCTGGAGAAACCCTCTATTTCTGTTTTGAGGAATGAGAAAGGGGGCCCTATGAGCCAGAGCAAACAGGGAAAATCCCCTAGTTTGTTTTTCTTTCTGCAAGTAATCCTGCAGCAGCTGGATGGGGACAGTAGCAGCTTCTGGCCAGTGCTTACAACTCTAAGGGATGGGAACCCTTCTCTGTGACCAGACCTATGACTCCAAGAACATGAGACAAATCCATGTTGCTCTCTTTTTTTCTCTCTCAAGTAATCCTGCAGCAGCTGGATGGGGACAGCAGTAGCTTCTGGCCAGTGCTTACAACTCTAAGGGATGGGAACCCTTCTCTGTGACCAGACCTATGACTCCAAGAACATGAGGCAAATCCATGTTGCTCTCTTTTTTTCTCTCTCACTGTACTCCCACCCCTTGGATCCAAAGGCATCTAGCAAGACTAAAACTGTACTATGCCATGACCAAGCAGGGTTTCTTGTGGGAATTCAGGGCTGGCTTCATGTTTGAAGGACAATTAATGTAATTCAACCCAGTAAATGCCTAAAGAAGAAAGACCACATGATTCCATCAAATGATAGAGAAAAAGCACTTGACAAAACTGAACATTCATGCAAACTGAAAAAGGGCAGCTACAAAATAGCTAGCCTCATACATAATGGCGAAAGACTGAATGCTTTCACTCTAAAATAAGAAACCAGGCAAAGATGTTCACTTTCATCATTCCTGATTCAATATATCACTGGAAAAGTTCTCGCAGTGCAATAAGGCAAAAAAATAAAAAGAAAGAAAGAAAGAAGAAAGAAAGAAAGAAAGAAAGAAAGAAAGAAAGAAAGAAAGAGGCATATAGATCAAAAGGGAAGAAATAAAACTGT
>VSMD01079706.1:0-21250 GCA_008750895.1 Mirza zaza
GACCCTCTACAAAAAAGACACCTGCACTCGAATGTTTATAGCAGCACAATTCATAATCGCAAGGCTGTGGAAACAGCCCAAGTGCCCATCAATCCAAGAATGGATTAATAAAATGTGGTATATGTATACCATGGAGTACTATTCAGCTCTAAGAAACAACGGTGATATAGCACATCTTATATTTTCCTGGTTAGAGCTGGAACCCATACTACTAAATGAAGTATCCCAAGAATGGAAAAACAAGCACCACATATATTCACCAGTAAACTGGTATTAACTGAGCAGCACCTAAGTGGACACATAGGTACTACAGTAATAGGGTATTGGACAGGGGGGAGGGGGGCGGGTGGCGGGTATATACATACATAATGAGTGAGATGTGCACCATCTGGGGGATGGTCATGCTGGTAACTCAGACTTGTGGGTGGAGGTGGGGAAAGGGCATTTATTGAAACCTTAAAGTCTGTACCCCCATAATATGCTGAAATTAAAAAAAAAAAGAAAAAAAAGAGAAAAAAAACAATAATTTACCTCTACTTGGGTCACAATCTTATCAGTAAGTCAGAGTTGATGCACTTTGGGTAATCATAAAGTAATGAAAAAATGGAAAGAGACATCTATATCAAATTTAAGGTTTTTTAGTTTCCTAAGTAACAAATATTCTCTCTCTCAATCTTTTTTCTCTTTTATTTTCCTTTTTTATTTCAAATTTATTATTTATAAAATATTTGCATATGCCATTTACCTCAGTATAATCTCCAGGAGAAATATGGGCCATTTCTTTCCAGATCAATAGTAACATATTCTTCAGATAAAACAGAAGAGTTTCCGTAATCATTTAGTAACTTACATTTCCTATTCATCCAGTGAATTACTCATGTTCTAAAATCTAAAACTTGGAAGATGAGAAATTTGAAGGATAAGACATCCTAAAACAGAGCTGAAATGTAACTGTGACATGCTTCATATGTAATAAACTAAATTCTGGGGAAACTCTACCAATTCTAAGTTCTCCACATTTACATATTCCAATTGATGCCAGAGTTTTATGTTTTCTCTCTTTTATATAAAGCTTTTTTTATTAACCAGAAGATCATAATTCTTATAAGGCCTTTTCTGGTCCAGTTTAGTCTCCTAGAGCCTATGTATCCCTTCCCTGAAATGGAAGAAATTTTCAGATTTTTGCCTGACATAACTATGACATGAAAACTCAGATTACCTTCCTTTTCTATGCTAACTGATGCTTTCCTATTTAAACCTCTTGCCGAGATGGACTTCATGACCTCCAAGTTGAATGGATTCTTCTAGGTGTAGCCTTTCTCAACTCTTTTGGGAGTTAATTGTAAACTAGTGTTCTAAGACTGCTGGTCCCTAACCCCCAGGCCACAGAAAGGTACCAGTCCATGGACTGTTAGGAACCTGGCTGCACAGCAGGAGGTGAATAGCAGTCTGGGAAACTTCATCTGTATCTACAGCCACTCCCCATCACTCCCATCACTGTATAAGCTCCGCCCCCTGTCAGATCAGCAGGGACATTAGATTCTCACAGGAGTGCTAACTCTACTGTAAACTGCACATGTGAAGGATCTAGGTCGTAGCTCATTATGAGAATCTAATGCCTGACTATTAATGATCTAAGGTGGAGCTGAGGTGGTGATGCTAGTGCTGGGAAGTTTGTGCAAATACAGATTATTATCAGCAGAGAAGTTTGACTGCACAATAAATGTAATGTGCTTGAATTATCCTGAAACCATCCCCCCATACCTCATACTGTCCATAGAAAAATTGTCTTCCATGCAACTGGTCCCTGGTGCCAAAAATGTTGGGGACTGCTGTCCTAAGGCATTCATTATAGGTACTACCATTGGGGAAAATGAGTAAATAGTCTCTGAAATCATTTTCTGTAGTCTTTTAGAAATAAAGAGATTATACCATCCCCATACCTTTTTGGAGGCATCTTATACTTCCAGTTTCTCATCTTCCAAGTTTTGGACTTTAGAACATGCATTATTTACTGGATGAATAGGAAACATGAGGATTCCTTGTCCTCAAGTTGTCTGACTGTTCTAAGGGATTCTTTCTTTTTGTTTTCCACTGGGTCCTAATGGGAATGGGATTTTCCTGCTTCTATTAATATTTAGAAGGAAATGCCCTTTTATCATATCCTGTTTTATCTACTCTAAGGTTTATTATACAAACTCTATAAAATAGGCCAGACTTAGTTCTTGATATGTTAAAATTGCTTCAAATTCAAGATCGTCTTCTTGCTCTGGCCTCAAATACTTTGTTACAAGATAATAGCTGTCATAGGAAAATAGAAACAGGTACTTATAGAAGAATGAGAGATAAAAGTACAACATTTTTAAAAATTATGTAAACCCAGTTGTACCCATGTGAAAGCTATTTTGTCTTTGAGTTATTCTTGTGGTGCAAGTATTGACAAATGACCTAGTGAATTTGAATCTCTGCAATTTAAAATACTCAACTGAGCTTTGTTTAGCCACCTGAGTATGAAATCAAGGTACTCGTTGCTCTGAGATACATATAACTCATTAATGCTTGGGTATAAAGAATTTCTACTAATCATGTTGATTTCTCTACATACAAAGCTTACCATTCCTATAATCATCCAAATATTTTTACTGTATGCTCTGCTCCTGCAAAACCAGTTACAATTTTATTCATGGCATATGAACAAGAGTGAATTTTGTCATTCAAGAGCTAAATGACAATATTGTTACTTGTTACCTAGTAATTTAGTTCTTAAGTAGAGAAAAATTTAATAGGCAGTTTTGCTTTTCCAAGTGAAATTAGGGCTAGATACACCACTTAAAAACAATATTTAAATTGATTTAGATTATTGGCTAATTAAAACAAAAAATAAATTAGCATTTTGTCAAATTCACATAGCCATGATGTCAATTGTAAGTCACAGAAACGTTTTTGAAGACTAGCAAATTATAAGTTAATAAAAATATTTTTAAAAGTTACATGCTATATTTTATGAATATCATTTCTTATGCTCCTACCTGCATTTCACCCTTGTTACTTTTTTCTATGGCATTAAAACACTTTAATAAATAATAATGAATGTGTATTTTACTTTTCTCCCCAAATCAAAAAAGTTATTTTATAAAAAAATAAATCTATATTCTTAAAGCTGTATAAGGATATTTCACAAGCAATTCTAAATTCGCAATGATCTTTATATAGAAAATTTTTTAAAAAGTTAAAGTAGAAGATTAGAATAATTTAAACCAAAACTTTTTTTTTTTTTTTTTGAGACAAAGTCTCACTTTGTTGCCCAGGCTAGAGTGAGTGCCGTGGTGTCAGCCTAGCTCACAGCAACCTCAAACTCCTGGGCTCAAGCAATCCTGCTGCCTCAGCCTCTCAAGTAGCTGGGACTACAGGCATGTGCCACCATGCCCAGCTAATTTTTTCTATATATATTAGTTGGCCAATTAATTTCCTTCTATTTAAAATAGAGACAGGGTCTCGCTCTTGCTCAGGCTGGTTTCGAACTTCTGACCTTGAGCAATCCACCTGCCTCAGCCTCCCAGAGTACTAGGATCACACGTGTGAGCCACTGCACCGGTCTAAATCAAAACTATCAATCCATTTAATTATAAATTAAATGTTTTTGTTGTCTGATGTAGTCTTACATTTTAAATGATAAATGATTTTTAAATTGTTTTTATTTTTAATTATTATGGGCACATAACAGTTGAATATCTTTATAGGCACACAATTTAATAATTCTTATTCACCAAAATATTCCTATTCAATTAAGATGCAAGTAAATTCTTAAATAGGAAATTCAATTTGTGGATTTGTTGTTATAACAAGTAAGAAATTAAATTCTACAATCTTTGTGAGTTTCTCTTTTGTTTAGATCCACATGGAAAAAGAAATTTCTCTAATGACTGGAAATAGGAAATTTAGAAGGCCATCATGATTATGTTTTTAAGCTGCTGACTTTTTAGCTTTTTTACCCTCTTGGCAAAATGCCCAAATACTGCAATATAATTAAACAGGTCTGCTATCTTAGGTGCCACCAAAGGTGCCCATTATTGATGGCAGTCAGATGGGATACCATCTGGCAATAGAGATTTATTATTTAATGATATGCCACATTTTATACACAGTTAAATGTGTTGTCCTTTAGACACTACATTTTTGTTAGAATGACTACTTAAACAGTTGAGTGTTATAATTTTTTGAGTCCCAGAAGATTATAGGTATATAAAAGTACAAAAATGCCTAGATCTATGGGGATTCTAATTAACTTTGTAAGGTTCTTTTTTCTTAGAAACTATGTATTACATTATTAGTAATTTAATTGTAGATAACTTATATATAATAAGGGGAGATTGCTTTCCTTTCAGCAAGTGGTTTAAAAGTGTTATTAAAAACTGTGAAGAAGAAGAAAAAAAGGAATGCTGTTGTTGCTTTGGCAAGAGAATGCTGGCCTTGGAACCTGAAAACTTTAGTTCAGATTTTTTTTCACTTAACATTTACATATTTGATCCAATTAATTTTATCCCAATGTGTAAAATGGATACAATAATTACTTGGGCTATAAAGATGTATACATGGAATTATATATGAAAATCTATAGCAGAGAAATATATAGGTACACACACACATATATACATATATATAGTTATTATTATTATTATTTTGGAATATGAGCTCCTTGAGTAACATGGATAATTATTTTTCCAAATTCCCTGGAATACCTTGGATATTTCCTATGGTATAGTTGATAGCAAATGGTTATTCAGTTTAAATAGACTTAATCTTCTTAAACTGGGAGTACTTAAAATTAGATTTAAGGTTTTGATAATTTTCTTTAGGCCTAGATATATGACATTAGGAAAATTCAGTTACTACTTTTGAATACTTTTTTGTAGTCTTCCCATATAAAAGTAAAATCCAAGATTGATTTCAAGTAGAATTTTAACAGGGACATATTTGGAAACATAATTCTTTGGAACACTTTTCCTCTTTTCCTCTAGCAAAGACATCTCTGTTGCTATCAGATAGGAAGTTCATGGAGCTTTTTTAGAGTAGATGCTAAATCTTAGGATAAACACAAAATGTCTTCCAGAAGCACTGATTAATTAGATATTAATCATGTAAAATGTTTATACTTAAGATTTATTTTATAGATTATATATAAAATCTTCCATTATTAATTAAAGTATAAGATACTGCTCATTGTTAACACTTGCAGCTGACCATATTCCTACAATCCTTAATGTTTGTTGGGGTACCTATTCACTCTATTTTGATATTGAGGCTATTTTGAAGAAAAGCAAGTACAATGATATTTTTATTTCCTGTATAATAAAATCTCTAGTGTTATGACCCTATTTAGTTTTACTCATTCAAAATATGTATTATTTTGGAATTTCCTCACTATTTGTTCACATCTGAAATATCTGATTTTTGTTGTTGGTTTTTCATTTATTATTTTATAAGAGCTTCTTAACTCACCAATTAATATTTGACTAAAAGTGGGATGCTGTGGAACATTCCACATTTTAACATATTTTAGCATATTAATCAACTTTGTATTGCTATCAAAAATGTTTTCATGCTTCACAGAGGTTGTTTCCAAACATCCATGCTTCCTAACTATGAATTTGAATGTAAATGTTTTGCATCAGTAAACATTTAGGAGACATTTAATCACTTTTTTGGTAAGATGATGATTAGAGATTTAAAGAAAAATCAATGTTGCTTTGAAAGCTTCATTTGTGATTGAGAGAGAGAGAGAGAGAGAGAGAGAGAGAGAGAATGTGTGTGTGGTGGCAGTGAGTCCCCAAAGCTCCCAGAATGTTATAACCCACAATAGAATTTTATTTGATTGTTTTTGACCATTCTGTGTTAACAGTTCTTATTATTTACCGGATTACCTTCTTGGCAACTTTTATGTTGTTCTTATACATACTCTAGATTAAAAGAATAAATTGACTTGATTGAGTCGAAAAGTTTATTACAAAAACATACAGTTTGCCAAATGTTTGCTTTTCCATAATAACAGGCTTTTTGAATAATCAGATTGTATGATTACCATACATACAACTGGACTCACTTTTATCAAGCAAGTTAATCTAATTTTTGTAATCATTCATGTCAGCAATTGTAGCAAAGATAAGTATTTACTCCACGTAACTCATTCAACTAAATATCATTTAACAGTCTATTTTAACCTAAACTACTAGTGTATATCCTTTCAAAATAAGGACATTTCCTTAAACTTTAATCCTTGCTCCTCTTTCTCTCCTAGTTCCCCACATATAACTCAAGCAATAAAGTCCCAAATTATATGCAAGTAAGATATAGAAAATACTTTATCTGACCGAGAGATTGTTTTGAATTAAACAGTAATTACGGTCCCATTTTACCTATTTGAAGCTATGATTAAATCAATGTATTTAGCGGTACTTTTGCTTGTAGAGAGATAATAATTCTTTTGGCCCTAGTTTTACAAAATTGTAATTACATTTCAGATCATGCAATTAAGAATAATTAATACAAATGCAAACCCCAACACATTGTACCCGGTGAATATTCAGATACTAAAAGAAATGTAAATGTTAAAAAACATCAATGTTAAATTTCTAGGTTTTATAATTTGGTCATATACCTGCAAGTTTTTCTTTATAATGTTAATGTCAGTGAAGAAAAAATTACTAGAAATTTCAGTACAGGATCTTTAATATACAATAATCAGTTACCGTCTTCATATATAAATTGGTTACAAAGGAAATATGGGGATAATTCAGAAATAATAACTACAGAAAGTAGCTATCAATGTTAGGTCTAGGGAAACAAAATAATCTAGGGTTCCCACAATACAAAAGCTTGGAGGAGGTGCCTCATGCAGCTGTGGACCAGACTTCTAAGGAAGGGATTCAATCTTTCTGCTGCCTGTACCACGAAGTCTATACAAAGGAGGCTGGTTTTCAAAGTGCCAAAGATGTTGGAGGCTGAAACCAACAGCCACAGCAGGGGGGATGTGCCAGTGGAGAGGGTAAAGTGTTGCTGGGATGAAGAAGTGCTGCTGCTGATGTCATAGGAACAGCAAGAAAACAGAAGAGATGTCCATGTCCCTTATTCTACTTTCAATTTTCTCCCTAGTGCCTGACTGATACAATCTAATACAAGACAAACTGATAAAAGAATTGGGGAAATGTATTTTGGTGAGTCCATTTGTCAGCATAACAGACCATCATATAGAAGGTTGGATTTGAAGCCATGAAACTAGCATACTGCTGATTCCCCTTTCTAGGAAAGAAGTAACAAACAAATGGAGGTAATAGAAGTATGATTCTGGTTCATCTATTATGTAGGACAAGGAAGAAATCTTTTCCTCTTCCTCCTAGATTGTGCAGGTGAGGCACTGGAAACTAAACTGACAAAAGACAGGTTAACAAGAAAAAAAGAAATGGAATTTATTAACACATGAAATGTGCACATGGAAGAAAGTCAGAGACAAGTAACTCAAAGAGGTGGCTAGAACTTGGACCTTATATAGCCTCTAAACAAAGAACAGGGAATTTGTAGAGAAGGAACAAGACAAAAGAAAAGGAGTTTAGGCTTTCACAGGCAGCAAACTGTGGGAAGGTAAACATGGAAGAATAGGAAGGTAATTGTTATTTAAGTAAAGTTTGTTATGTAGATTTCTCTCAGTACTGTCTCTAGGCTGATATGAGTCTAGTGTTGTCCTCAGTGATTAAAAGTTTAAGAGTTGCTCTCTTTTCCCTGGTACAAGAGATGAAGACACCTTTACAATGAGATTGTGTGTCCTGCTTTTAGGCAAACGGGAGTGGAGGGCAGAGAGGTTTTGTCAGTATCTGTTATTTCTCAACTGCCTTCAGCTAAAAATAATCTTTATGCTGAAATAGCATATTTGGGGGTGACATAATCTGTACCCTACAATATTAATGTTTTTATTGCTTTCATGTATTAATTATATTAATGTATTAAAACTCCATTAAGATTACTTACCTTTTCCATCCCAACAACTTTATTTTTCTAAGATATATTATTATGATGATTATTTTGGTTTTCTATTTTTGTTTCTTCTTAACATTAGGACAAATGCACTTTATGTATATATCATGTGAATTTCCATAGGCTTTTGCTGTATGTAACAAAAATAAGGTGACAATAACAGCAGTGTAGAAATCATACCACCTTCACATCCCACATGTTCTCATGGGAATTGAGGTTTCATACCCGGATTTCCATTATCCCAAGCACTTCTGACAATCCAATAAAGTCTTATTCATGTACTATTGTCAGCCACTTCAAATTCTTCCCTTCTACATGGTTTAAACCTGCCAGGTGGTCTCTGCAACTCAAAATGCATACTAGCCATGGGTTTTGATTGAGTTGTCACTGTAGCTGGGTACCCCAAAGTTGGAAACAGGAACATGATTACCTGTGTTACATCCAGACTTCGGTGTGGGAGGTGGCAGAGAAGAACCATTGTTTTGTTTGCCTGTTTGTTTGTTGTAACTGTAAAGTATTACAGAATTTAGTGAAACAGCTCCTTCTTATCCCATAGTTAACACAAGTTTGAAGGTTGCTAAGTCGGGATGGGTTCACCTACTTACTGCCTCACTAAACCACCAACCAATCTCCCTAAAACACTCAAGAGATATTTGACTTATGTAGGCAAACCCGATTGGTTATATAGACTTTTCCCTATGATGGACTTGACTTTCAGGCTAGAAGAATTACAGGGATAAAGAAAGTAGCTAAGCAATACTCTAAGGGAGAATCAGACAAATTAGAAAGTAGAAAATTCCATGGACCATATTCTTCAATAAGTCAAAGCAACCTGAGGAAAGAGCCTGTTGAAGACTGAAAATAAAAGTGTGAAGAGTATAATAAGCAAATACAAAGTATAATATGGAATTGTAGCCTGGTTTGGATTGACCAGGATATATTTGGGGAGTGAGTAAGAGAAAAATATAAACATGGTATAAAAAATTTATATCTTACTAAGGAATTAATATTAGTTGTGTTGATTTTGAAAATATTTTAGAATGGAAAACTATTCATTTTAATTTTTAATTTTAATTGTTATGGGTATGTAATAGTTATATATCTTTTTTTAAAAGAAAAAAATGCTAAAGTATTTACTGGAGAAGAGTTGTTTATAATTTACTTTAAAATGCTTCAATATAGAAAGAATGAAATGTTATGAGTAGTTAGCTTAATCTACACCCTTGATGTAATGGATTGCCCCAATCAAGAATCCACATCCTGTGCCTGGCACCCTGCAGGGACTGGCTAAAACAAAGACATTTGCTTTCTATATCTCAAGAAACACAATGTTTCCTAATGAGCATTATGAATTTTTAAAAAATGAGATTACATTGGTGAATTTTGAGGCTTATTCACACATTTGATGTTAGAAAGCTGTTCTCATTGGAGAAAATTGGAAGTGTTCATGATGTATTGATGGACAAAAATATTCTAGATGCTTTTATCACTTTCAATTAAAATCTAAATGAGAAATCCAGAGGGCTTTCCTTGCAGTCTAAAAAGACATCCTAATCAATTTCAGATGGAGAACAAAGACAGTTAAGAAAAACCCTGCAGTCTTAATCACTATGTCAGCAGGCAATTAGCAGAGCTCCAAAGGTAGTCAGACTAGGCAGATGTTTTAGGCCAAGATCAAGGCCCTGGTTGGGGTAAAATGGGAACTTGCAATATGAGATGACACCATCTCAGTTATGCACTTAAAAATTTTGACCCATAAGGCCTCTGAATACCATGAGTCAGCAGGAGTGACCATTTCCCCTTCCTTAGGACTAGCATCCCTTCATTCATGGACAAGATGCAGAGATCTCTCCTCTGCAACTGCCATGCTCCTCATCCTCACTCCGCAAGGGTTTGGCAAACTATAGCTCACAAGATAAATTTGGCTGTAGCCTCTTTGTGTATGATGTACAATCTAAGAATAAATTTTACATTTTTATGGCTATATTTAAGAGAAATTAAATTTGAATGGTTATAAAAATTCTCTACTCATTAATACTTGAACTTTCCTCTTGGCCTACAATGCCTAAACAGAAAAAAAATTTTTGCTGATGCCTGCACTATGCCCAAAAGTAAGGTTAAGTCATAGCATAACCCAATTTTGAACCTGCTCAAGATACAGAAGAAAAGACTGTATCCATACAGCATTGGAGCTATAGAACTTGACCAACATAAATAATCTTGCAGGAGTTGACAAAGTACTGAGAGGGCAGGAGTCTAAGAAGGCTGGATCAAAGCAGGTCTCCAAAAACTCAAGAGGGCTACCTGCCCTTGTCCTTGGTTTGTATATATTTTCTATTATAGCTATAACAAATTGTCACAAATTTAGAAGGTTAAAACAATACAAATTTACTGCCTTACAGCTCTGTTGGTCAGTAATTTGATACAAATCTTACTGACCTACAATCAAGGTGCTGTCAGGGCTGCATTACTTTCTTGATGTTCAGAGAAGAATGCATTTTTTTTTTTTTGCCTTTTCCAGATTCCATAAGATGTTCACTTTCCTTGATTCCTTGGTTCATGGACTCCTTCCTTCATCTTCAAAGCCAGCAAGTTTGCATCTTTTTACAATGCTATTTCCACATTATATTCCTCTCTCTTCTCCAGGGATGATAAAGGTTTTCTGTACTCATATGATTAGACTTGGCCCACCAGGATAATCCATGATAATCCTCTCATGTCAAGGTCCTTAACCTTAATCCTAGTTGCAAAACCCTTTGCCTCATATAGCAACACAGTCACTAGTTTTGTAAATTGGCACATAGGCATCCCTGGGGGCCCGTTATTCAGCCTAACATATCTTTCTTTGTTTTGGAGGCTATGAAATGTAGTAACATGTTCTTTACTTCAGAAGGAATAGTCAGACATGACCCAGGCTACTAAAAATTGCGTTAATGTGATAGGCCCCTAAATTTATCTGATGAGTAAAAAGTATCAAGTAGTTTTCTGCCCTTGGTAAGATAACATATGTTCTAGAAAGAGAGAGATAAACACAGTGTAGTTTCATAGGAGGAAGGGTCACCTTATGATCAACCAATCAAGGAAGAAAAAGCCCAGGTGTGGTTGATTAACAAGCATAGGTGAGCTCCATAGTCACATTAGAGATGGAAATAAATGGAGGCTGCTCTACAGACACATCAGGAGTGGTTGTGAAAGAAAGCAGTGAGGAGAAATTCTCTCAAGAAGCAGAGCTTTTGGTGTTATGCTGGCCAACTAATTTGAGTATAAAGAAAAGTGGCCAGGTTCCAGCTCTGTTGTAGCTGGGCAAGCCCTCTGCACTACAGCCTATGTCCCCTGCTGATGGAAACTAAAATTCTGGCAATTAGCTGAGGACTTTGAGAAGTTAAATTCAAGTGGGAAGATTGTGAAGAGGGCTTAGAAGTTAAAGAAGCAATCTGTAAAGGGGTGAATTTCTAAGTTATTATTAATTTTTTTTTAATTTTAGCTTTCATAACTTTGCCCTAAGTATGGGCTCCAATTACACTGCTGCTCAGGGGAGCAACAGCACAGATGGCTAAAACACTCATACATATTCTATATTTCTGGACAGAGGAAGAAGAGAAATGGCCCCCCGTTTCCTAGAAAGTGAAAGGCAGGGATCCTAGAAGGGGGAGCAACAGGAGAATGATATTCCTTAATTCTGTATATAAGCCCACACAAATCTAACAGTCAATCCTGAACATGCATTAAACTTGAGAACAGCACTGTACAGGCTTTAAAAATTGAACTAATATTTGTAACACCATACAATTTACAGATTTTCTTCCTTGAATGACACATGTAAGACAAGCCCAAAGCAGAGTAGCAAAGATTTTGAAAAATTAATATTTAAACAATGACAGTCATAATTAATCCCCAAGTAACACATGATGTATTTAAAGCAGAATAGCAAAGCTTCTCAAAACTGAACTGAGATTAGAACCATCACTCACAGAAGGCAAGCTACAACTTGAGTTATAAACCTAAATGGATACATAGACAAAAAGAATAAATGATAAAAAGAACATTTTTCAAGGTATGCATATAAAATATTATTCAAAATGTTCAAGATTAAATCTAAAATCATTGTATATGCAAAGAAGAAAATTGTTTTAGCAAACTTCAAGGAAATGGCAATCAACACATGCCAACTGCAAGATGACTTAGCTGTTGGATGACCAAATCCTTTGCTTATTTATTTATTTCAGAGTATCATGGGAGCACAAACACTTTGGTTGCATATATTACATTTGCACTGCCCGAGTCAGAGCTACAAGCATGCCTATCCTCCAGATGGAGCGCACTGCACCATTAGGTGTGAATTTACCCAACATCCCTTCCCCTCTCCCACCTATCCAACACATGATGAATGTTACTATTACACGTCCAGTCTCCAACCTCTTTCTATGTAAAGAGCTATTCTTGGCATCCCTTGGTCCTAGAAGTGCACACATTCTTGATTGTATTGTCCTCAAGAGAAAAAGGCCTGTATAAGTCCTGAGATCAGTTATGGGGTCTTTTAAATAAGGGATTCCAGGAAGCTGGAAAACATGGTATGATGGCAGATGTGGGCTGAGTGCTTTCTCTTCTACTTTAAAACCCTCCCTTGATGAGGTATGGGGCCAGGAGTAACCAGGACTAGGCACTGGAAAACACAGGGCTCACGGCAGCACCTCGTCTTTCTCTGGTCTAAGGTTGCTAAAGGTTGATGAGAATCAACTTTTGGCTGGGTACATTCTCACAATAAATTTTAAATTCTGTTTCAATGAAATGAATGCTGGAAAATCACTAGACTACACTAGAAAAATCACTAGAAAAATCACTAGATTGTTTCTCTGTCACAGAACTCAGAAACAGTCATCATTTTGTCCTATTTGGCTTTGCATAATCACTAGATCTACCATATCTCCTTTGAACACATTTTCAAACAAATTTCAAGAAATTATTTCTATATAAAGATTAAGATACTAAACCTCACAGAAGCTCATGAAATGTCCAAGAACAACATATGTATTGTAGTGGCTGGACTCCTTAAAGTGTTATAAGTGGACTCTTAGTTGAATGCAGTACATATTAAGAAATGTCCTATATGATATGTAGGAATCAAAAGTAAATAAGGAACATGGAAAATATAAAAGTTCATTATTTGGACTTCATCTACCACAGTGGCCATGCATTTACCAAGTGCTAAGTAGATGTTCAGTGAACCATTGGATTTCCAGTATTATATTGAATGAAAATAAGTATCGAATGATTCTAAAGTATGACTGTAATATCTCTGCTCTGGGTCTTTTTAATTAGGCATATTATGACATTCAAGAGACTGTTATAGGCCCAGAAGTAAATGTAGGTAATAGCAACAAAGATATTTTATGAATGGACTCTCCTGTCTTTGTCGCTCTGTTACATTTGATTTATTTACATGAGTCAGTGATTAATGGTTCTGAAATAAAGATAAACAATATTATTTTCTTTTCCAGAATTTTCTATGGTAAATGAATAAACACACCTAAGGTATATGAAACTTAAATGACTTCTCTGTGAATATATAGAAAGTGAGTTTTAGATCTGTAATTAGAATGTTAAATGTGAATTAGGCCATTTGTACTATGGCCCAAAAGTGTCTTGCAAGCTTAAAGATTTAGATAGCTCTGTGTTAAGAGAAGGAAAATATGGTTGTTATCTGATTTGGCTGCAGAGTGGGGCAGTTCAGATAACCACAAACTTTTAAAAAATAAATAAATGATAGCTTCAAATGATATGCATAGTGTCAAAGAATTAGAATGATATAAGTCTGTATCACAGCAAAAAACCATCATTCTTTAATGTATGAAAAGTACTTACAGTCGATCAGAGCTTCCTAAAGGAAACTCATGCTAATATTCACTACAATTTATTTTGCAAAATTCATGGTGTTGAAACCAATAGAAAGTACATTTAAAATTTAAAATGTATGATGAAAGTATGTTGCTTTTTGTATTTAATGTGTTTCCATTTGTTTTAATGTTTGAAATCACTCACCAGCCCTCTAATATCTATAATCAATGTTTACTTTCTCACCATTCTTTTTCTACATTAATATTATGCATTTGGGAGAACACTCAGAAATGATACAAACATGACTTGAATACTGTTCTTCTTTCATTGAGAGATGACCTGGTGGAAAAGCAGATTGGAATAGGGATCATGTTGGTATATAGGTCTTAGAGTATCATTCTAACAGTGCTAAATCAATCACAAAAC
Source organism: Mirza zaza (assembly GCA_008750895.1). NCBI lineage: Eukaryota > Metazoa > Chordata > Mammalia > Primates > Cheirogaleidae > Mirza > Mirza zaza. The sequence continues at coordinate 14,287 of VSMD01079706.1, forward strand.
TACAAAATAGCTATGTAATTTTTGTTTAGCCATCTATAAGTTTTTGCAAAGTTTTGTATGTCTGACATTAAAGCTTATTTTCCATGTGTGTTTTAAATTTTCTTATCAAAATATTTGAATTACAAACTCTCCTATAACTAATAAATGGAAAACGTGCTAATATTGGGAGAGAGAATATATATTCTATACTTTTGTATTTTTATGGTTTGATTTCATTCAATGAGATTTTTCAATATGAAATTACTCTCTTTGTTAGAATATATACACACATTTTTTAGATTTATTACCATTTTCTTGATTTGTAGAAGGCATTTTCTTCAACATCACCAATATGGTTTATAAAATAAACATATAGAAATATATTTAGTTTTATAAAATTCAAGTAAGCCTATGTGATGACACAAACATACACACATAATAGAGGTCATTAGCAATAATACAACATATTTTATATATTTGTTTTACTTTTTTAGCAAGATATTACTTGATTCTTTCAATTTTGCTTCTGGCAATGAAAATATGGCCTTTGTCGGTTATGTTCTATGTAATTTCTGGATAAACATTTTTTGAGAAAGTGGGAAATTCTGCTGATGTTAATAACCAGGCAACAAGACTTTGAATAATAGAGCCCACAGGTGGAAAAATTTGAAAGCTTGACACAATTGCCTAGAAAATGTTGTTGTCAAAAGCAGAAAGTTATCCACATGGAATCAGCTTCCCCAATGCTTATTAGAGGGTGGGGGACAGCAATAAAGGAAGAGAGGCAGTGACACCAACAAAAATGTCCTCTGGTCATATGTCCTTAGGACAGAGGGAGAATGTCCATTAAGTGCAATTTCCAAAAATGGTCACCTAAACACACACACACACACACACACACACACACACACTACATTGCCTAAAATGGCTTAAATGCTGCATTTGAAGATAGGCTCTCTGGCCCATCAGTATCCTAACAGAGTTGATACTTAAACCATATGTGCTTTGGATAATTTAACCTTGATAAAATAACGGTGTTCCTTTTGTGGGAATCAATCGACCTAGACAAATTTCAAATAAAATCTAGATATAAGGGGGTGATAAATCATACCCATTGTCTCAGGTATTTGTGCATAATTATAAATTGTGGATAATTTTTAAGAATATTTGTACTTAGATTTGTGATTTTATCTTGAAAGACATTTTGTTAAATTACTGTGCTAGCATGTTTAAGAGAACTTAACATCTACTAATTGAATAAGTTTAGTAGAATTAATTAAATCAGTTTCTTCAGTGCTTAACAAAAATTTGCTTATCCATTCTTTGGTTTACTGGCACTGGAATGCTTACAATTTAAATTAATTAATTATGTTTTTTATAATATTTAGTTTTTAACCTTGAGTTGATCCTTGAAATTGATTAACTTCTAAAACCAAAGAAGACTAGTTTTGTTTTTTGTTTTAAGATGGTAGTTCAATTAATTAATATTAATGTAAATACTGGTAAGAGTATGAAGTTTCTTTTTGGGATGATGAAATGTTCTAAATGTGACAATGATTACACATATTTGTAAATATACTTTAAAATATTGAATTGTACACTTTAAATGGGTGAATTGTATGGTATTTAAATCATAAGGTTGTTTTTTAAAAAAGTAAGTCGACATAGCTATCTTTGCTCAAGATTCATTTGTCAATAATTAAAATTTGCCTTCTCATTACATTATATTAATTATCATTAATTTTTATTTTGAAAAATCATCAATGTTGAAGATATAGGGTTTTCTCCCTTTGGATATTTTAATTTATTTAACTTTCAAATGTTTTAAATGTTGCCTTGTACATAAGTTATTGTGCCATGTCCCTTATCCCTTAGAATAAATTCTAAGAATTGTTGAAGTGCTTGAAAATTTTAAAAATTTGATTCAAAATTTTGATTGCTCTCATAAGTTCTTGTAGCAAATTATATATTTATCCTTGGTATATTATAGCCTTCATCTTACTACACCCAGCTATGCAAAGGATTTTAATCATTTAAAAACAAACAAAGGGGCATACATGGTGGCTCACGCTTATTATCCTAACACTCTGGGAGACTGAGGTGGGCTGGCGGATCATTTAAACTCAGGAGATCGAGACCAGCCTGAGCAAGAGAGACTCTGTCTCTACTGAAAAAACTAAAATGTAAGAGTAAATCCCAATGTAAACTGGGGACTTTACATGATAATGATGTGTAAATGTGGGTTCATTGATTCTAAAAAAATACCCCTGTGTGAAGGATGTTGATTGTGGGGAACATTGTGTGTGTGTGTGTGTGTGTGTGTGTGTGTACTGGGAAGAAGGACAGGAGGCATATAGGAACTCTATACTTTCCCCTCAATTTTACTATGAACTTACAACTTCTCTAAAATATAAAGTTCATTAACTGAAAAAAATACGTTGAGAATAGTTTAGTTTAAAACCTCAGAATATATACATAACATGCCCCATCTTTACAAGAACAAGTTTTATTAATGAAGTCTAATGAGTTTGGTTTGTTTGTTTCTTGGCAATTACTTCTTTGAAATGTGTGATAATCCTTCACAGAATTTCTGCTATGGCAAATTCACAAATATCATGGTATTTAAGAAAGTGTGATGAAAGAGAAAATTCTCGGATTTGAGGCTGCTACATATTTCATAAGCAAAAGACTACACGATTCATCTAGGCTAAGTTTATGTCCTACTCACACTTTTTCTTAAGTAAAGAGGTCAACTTGAGCAAGGATTTAAGGGTTTGCGTTTTTGTTTTCATTTTGTGAGAGCCTGTTTTTCACCTATAAAATTAGTTAACGTTAAGAATGTCTAAGGCCCCTTCACGCTAATCTAAATTATCTCTAAAAACTTTCCTGAAGCCCTTTGAACTGATGTCAAAGGATATGACCACATGAAAAGGGTGCTTGTGCTCTGCTTGTATGTGTATTAATTGGGATTCAAGTCAAACCAAATAGAAAATACAGTAGAACACCACAGCCAATATATTTTAACAAGTTTTTGTTTGCTTTTATTTCTTTGTAATATATTGAAATAAAATTTAATGTAATACTGATCAATTAGTCAAAATTGAATTTTCATATTTAAGTTACGAAAGCATTGATTAAGAATTCAGTCTGGGCCAGTCACAGTGGATCACATCTCTCATCCCAACACTTTGGGATGCTGAAGTGGGAGGATTGCTTGAGGGCAGGCATTCAAGATCAGCTTGGGCAACATAGCAAGATGCTCTCTTCATTTTATCAAAAAGAAAAAAAAATAACAAAATAATTCCATCTCAGGAAGGTGTTGGACATGTCTTTTATCTTTATTGTGGCAATAGTATTAAGGGTGCTTTCATATGTCCAAATACATCGAATTGTTCACATTAAATATGTGTGGGTTTTGTATATCCATTATCCTTCAAAAAGTTATTTTTGTAAAAAACAGGAGTCTCAGGAATATAACATTTAGAAGAGTCCTTGTTCTTACTAATACATCTGGAAACAGTACAGTTTTATTTAAATATCAAGTTGATATCGTTATACATTCACAGTCATAGTGGGATAAGTTTTGGCCCATAGATGAAGTTGTAACACAAAATTTTATGTCAAAAAATTCATATCAATATGCTAGAAAGTAATGCTTTGTCCTAATAATTTTATGTGTTAGTAATGAGCATCAAGATTTCCTGGATAATTATTTCAAAATAAATATACCTGTGACCTTCTCCCCAAAGATTTGGTTTAGTTTGCAGCTCCCCTGGTGATCCTGAGCTATTCCACCAATTGTGAAGAATGGCTTTTCTAATACAAAGACCTTATGGCTGTAAATGGGTCTTTAAAGTAAATTTTCTCATTGTTAGCTCCACTGAACGTCTTTCTATTAATTAACTATCTTAGGTTGTTAGAACATTCCTGCCTTTGCCATGTCCCAAGCTTCTTAGAAAATTGTCTGCATAACAAAGTTCTTCTCACCATTAAAAATTCAATCAAATTACTGTCTTTCTGTGAAGCCTTTCCTTGGTCTCTGGGAAGGAGTCTCCTTCCTCATGTTCCAAAGTGCATTACTAATATTTCTGTCATACCAGTTAACACATTGTGTGACAATGATCTGTTTATAGTATGCCTTATTCACTAGACTATCAGTTTATAGTGCAGTATTCAAGTATATAAGCATATTACTAAACACTAGCAATAAAAATTGCTTTATCAAATTGCTTAAAATAAACATTGGTGGTGACATCCCAGTTGCAATAAGATCATAACAACTCAATGTCATGACACTGTGATTTTCAGACAATATCAGCCTCATTTCCTTGTGTTGTCTTTTGACAGCAATAGCACTTAAAGGGCAATTTTAAGAAAACTCAGCTAATATTCTTGGCAGATATTTAACCTTATGAAAAGAAATCACTTATCTAAGATTTCAGTACAGTATTTTCATTTCAGTGACATTTAAAATGGAAATGAGTCCATTTTCTTTTCAGATTTTTGAATATACTTTAGTTGAAAAATTAAACACATTCAATGAATTATTCAACCAGCATAAAATCAGAATATAAGGGATTTTTAAAAATCAGACTTTTTTCAATATGATTCTTGTATTTGATACATCCTATCATATACATTGGTTATAACAGCAGGTAAAATATACAATTTTGTGTTCAATAGAGTAATTATTTCTAATATCTAATGAATTAACATTCAAGTTTATTGATGTATACATATAAGATAATTTAGATAATTTCAGCATATATTCTGAGCTTTTAGTCAACTGAGGAAAATAAGGAGTGAGTTTTTAAAATGCCTTAATTTATAGAGAGTCATTGAAAACATAATGAAATTTCTAAAGTATTAGTAGTCACTTTTTATTAAAATTTTAAAAATTGTTTCATAAGAAAGAGTTGAAGAATAAGGAATGAGTGTATTATTAGTATACCTATGAGAACCTTATAGATTTACGGTGAATGTGATTGATTATCTTGGTTGTGCCTGCTCCCCTCCCCCCATGTCTTTGGATATCTCCCAATATTCTCAGAACACAATATAATGTCCAAATTTAAAAGCCTTTTGAATAATGTAGTCTCAATAAGAGAGGAGTTACCTTGTACCCTATCTATCACACTTATCTTCTAAAATTAAATATTTGTAAACATTTTTTCTTTCTTCATAGCTCCACTTCCTATGTTTCTGGTGTCATCCTTTCACTACTGTTCATCATCTCTCCCATTAGTTTACAGAACAACCTGGTTCAAGCAACTGCCCAACATTTCCTATACATTGCACTGAGCATTCATCAAACCAAAAAGTAGCCAAAATTTCCAATTGAAAGGAACTAAGCAAAATAAGATAAAATTTAAGTTTGTACTTGACTCTCATCTGTCTCATTTGTTCATGTGGGAATGAAGAGGTCAAAAATCAGGTGATTTTCTTAGAAATATATACACATCACTGGGTTTAAAATAGCAACAGCAAAAGAGGCAGGGATAAAAGTGCTCACACCTTTAAAATCATGACACTGAAGTGATATTTTTGGCTTCATATGTGAATTAAGAGCACACTACAATTAGGCTGGGAATGTGCTCTGAGCCATATTCCACCATGGCTCATTCTCTTGGCCATCTCTTATTAAACCAGCAAAGGACACCTTTCCAAGCTGGTTCATCATCCTGTGTGTTCCCAGATTTGCAATAAGACCAATTCACCAGTTCACTTAGCTGAAATTATAACATGTGTAAGCTCAGTACTGTATCTTGTAGGCAGGCCTATTTTGCCTTGTGGTCTGAAGAAGCAAAGAAAGTCCTTCTAGAAGGGGAAAATAATTGAGGAAAGGTAAATATAAAAATAGAGGAGAAGAGTTATAGATAGAAAAGCCAAGGAATTTGGAAAGTGTTTGGTTTCAGTTTCTTCTTAAGTTCTCCTGTACTCCCTTTTTTGATTTTTGAGTTATCTTTAAGTTGACTCGGCGAATATTTTTAAAGTGATAAATAGCATATAGAGTTTAAGTATACCTGTTTTTTTGGCTCTATTCAAGTCAAAATGAGCTACAACATCACAGATTTCTGTAGCTATATCTTATTATGCAAATGTATACATTTAGCCTAGTTCTCCAGATCCAGGTGAAGAATATAGGAAAAAAGCTAAGAAACATAATAAACTTTTCAATATATAGATTAGATGTGCTCTGGAAAGGAGTAGAACAGAATAAGGGTGTAACTATGGAGATCTCTAAATTCTCTGTTCTTAAAGTTTCTCCTTGTGTTCTCTGGTAGGTAATTAAGAAGTGAGTAACGTAATGAGCATTTATCACTTATGAACATACAGATAATGCATAGTGAATCAGTCAAAATTCCTGCCTTTTATGGAATCAGAAAACTGTTCAAAAATATTACAAACACATGAAAGAGTTTATAACGATGATAAATGTAGCTTTTGAATCTTATTCTCTGTCAAGCATTCATTTGCATCTTCAAATCTATTATTCTTTCCCATATAAGATACCTGCACATTAAGATTCATAGCCTTATAGTAATCAAAACAGCATGATATTGGCATAAAAGTAGGTTCATAATTTATGAACCTACTAATAGAACAGAATAGAGAACCCAGATATGAAACCATATACCTACAATTGACTAACCTTTGTCAAAGCAAACAAAAGCATATACTGAGGAAACGATGCTCTATTCAATAAATGATGCTGGAAAAATTTAACAGCCACATGCAGAAGAATGAAAGTGGATCCCTATCTATCACCATACACAAAAATTAACTCAAGACGGATGGATTAAAGACCTAAATATAAGACCTGACTTAATACAAATTCTAGAGAAAATGTATGAAAAATGCTTCTTGACATTGGCCTAGGCACAGAATTTATGACTTAGACCCCAAAACAAATATAACAAAAACAGAAATAAATAAGTGGGAATTAATTAAACTAAAAGGTGTCTTCATAGCAAAAGAAATAACC
>VSMD01079712.1:0-49086 GCA_008750895.1 Mirza zaza
ATAAGGCCGGGCGCGGTGGCTCAAGCCTGTAATCCTAGCTCTCTGGGAGGCCGAGGTGGGCGGATCATTTGAGCTCAGGAGTTCGAGACCAGCCTGAGCAAGAGCGAGACCCCATCTCTACTATAAATAGAAAGAAATTAATTGGCCAACTAATATATATAGAAAAAATTAGCCGGGCATGGTGGCGCATGCCTGTAGTCCCAGCTACTTGGGAGGCTGAGGCAGCAGGATTGCTTGAGCCCAGGAGTTTGAGGTTGCTGTGAGCTAGGCTGACGCCAGGGCACTCACTCTAGCCTGGGCAATAAAGTGAGACTCTGTCTCAAAAAAAAAAAAAAAAAAAGAAATAAAGGAAATATATACAAATAGAAAGAACATAGTTCACCTGAACCCCGCACCAGGGTCCAGGGTTCACTGTTAACATTCTGAGGTGGCTTTATGTAATTACCTACCAGTGGATATGTCATATTTTTTTTAACCACTCATCTGTTAGACATTTCAAATGTTTCCCATTTCTCTCTTAAAAAGAATGTGGGGAGACTGTGTGTGCGGGGAGAAGGAGGTACATAGGAGCTCTCTGTACTTTTTGCTCAATTTCCCTGTGAACCTAAAAGTGTTCTTAAAAAAATATACACAAACAGTTGTGTATATAAAATATACACAAACAGTAATTCTTTCTGATATGCTTGCATTGAAAATAAGGCTTTTTCTCCCCCTGGAAAAACACAGTCCTTACTTATTTTCCTTAGGGACGAGTAAAGTTCAGGAAACAGCTCACCACGTTTCACTAATTTCAAAGGGAAAGATGAGGGGCTGGCTTTCCAGAGGACAGTAGAGGCTTAACAGGTGTTAAAAGAAAAACCAGAGCTGGATAGTAGTAGTCAAAGCAGTAAAAACAGATTTTATTCAGACCTCGGTATAGAACTGGGCTCAATTCCAAACACAAGGAAAAGTAGGAATTTATAGAGGGGGCGGGGCGGGTTGTGTGGATGGGAAATTATTAGGAGGAAACTTGGGGAAGGGGGGATTCCTGCTGAAGGTAGGCCAAGGTGACGTATCACTGGGCGGTGATGGGGAGGAGGGACAGGGTCTGGCGATCCGATACTGAGGTCGGGGGATTCTGGCTAAACCACCTTAACAAGACTCTGGCTAAAATTGGGCGATGCAAAGACAGCCGCGTTTAAGTACCCAAGTCCCGGCCTAGTTGGGAAGAGGATTGCCCGGAGCCCAACTGCAGTTGGGTCTATGAGAGACTGTCATGAGGAGCAAGAGCAGCCTTCTCAAAGCGGCCCGGGCTTTGGTAGCAGCCGCCTGCGGGTGCAGGTGACAGGGGCCAGTCAGACTAGAAGGTGGGGAAGGGGTTCGGAGCCGCAGTGGGGGCGGGGCTGCTGGGGGCGGGGCCGGCTGCAGGGGGGCGGTGGCCTCCACTTGTGTGGCCTGCGGGACGCTCTGCCCGCCCAGCGTGAGTTGGAGCCGGGGGGAGCCCGTCCCGCCCCTCTGTGGGCACCTCCCAGCTCTGCTCGGGTCTATGGAGGAAACACTCCGCTGGGTCTGCGATTCCTATGGCCGCAGCAGCCGCCTGCGGCACCAAGGCCATGTCCTTCTTCAAGCGCACCTGGGCGCTGAGCCCCGCCGCAGCGCCCAGGGGCCCGGGTGCGGGCACCCCGCCGCGGGGCTGCCCCCTGATCCCCTCCGCCTGGCCCTGCAAGGACTGGCCTCGCGGGGAGGGCGGCTGCCCCAGGCTGTGGAGCTGCCTGCCCCACTCCCAGTCGCACTCCTGCTCCTCGACGTCTTCCACCGCCATGTGTCTTCTCTGCCCGCAGGACTCGCTCAGCAGCAGCTTGAAAACTTGTTACAAGTATCTGAACCAGACCAGCCGCAGTTTCGCAGCAGTTATCGAGGCGCTGGATGGGGAAATGCGGTGAGTGGCAAGGCAGCGCCTCTGGCCTGGGGGAGGGAAGCTTTTCCAGGGGCCTTTGGGTCGCTGCAAGCTACTTTTTTAACATTGCACTTAGCGTTGAGTGAAAGCGATAGTCAGGTTGCAAAGTCCGTGTGTTTACTTTAGAATGCCTTTCCAGGCACTTTGCCATCTAATAATGTCCCTGCAGGCCCGGCTCTTTCAGAGAAGTATAGGGGGATGGTGATGTTTATTAACTTTTTTTAGTCATGGCAGCTGAGCCTGTCTCTGAGCAGGTTATGCATTTTCCTTAGCTTCCTTATACTACTTGGCTTTTCTAACATATTGAGTTAATTCTTTTGAGCTATCCTTGCACATGAATTATGCACACTTGCTTTTTTTTTCCAAAATATTAAGGGAGTACAAATATTTTTGGCACATGGATACATTTATAGTGCCTGAGTCAGGGCTTTTAGTGCGCCCATCACCAGAATAGTGTTCATTGTGCCAATAGGTAAGTTTTTATCCCTCACCCCACCCCACCCTTCCCCCTTCTTGGTTTCCAATTTTCTGTATATCTCTTTGTCCAATTGCCTTTATGTGTGGTAGTATTTATACTGAGAAGTTATTGTGTCTTTTGACTTTCTTTTCTACTTGCTAAATATTAATTTGGGTGCTCATTTTGGCAGCCGATATACTAAAATATTAATTTGGTCTAAACATTTGGTCTTTTGGTCTCTGTGTAATTGTTTCACATTAGTTAAATGTAACTTAACTAGCATAAGTTTCCTTAAGTATGAAGCACTTTGGATACCCTTATAGTTCTCTAGAGTTAAGGCTTAGGCCTGACACAAATTAATATATTTTTCCTTTTGTAAAGGAATGCCGTATGCATATTTTATCTGGTTCTCCGAGCTCTGGACACTCTGGAAGATGACATGACCATCAGTGTGGAGAAGAAGATCCCACTGTTACACAACTTTCACTCTTTCCTTTATGAACCCGACTGGCGGTTCATGGAGAGCAAGGAGAAGGATCGACAGGTGCTGGAGGATTTCCCAACGGTTAGTGCAATTACAAATCTCTTCTGCATACCTTTGTGTTTGTAATTGGCAAGTAGTTGTCAGCTAGCCCTCAGCCTTGTAGAAAGAGGTAAGATAAGCAGGCCAATGGTTAAGACCTCTGGTAGCCAAGACTGAAGCCAGGTACTGCCTGCTTAGTACCTGGTGGGCAGTTCCATAGCCTCTCTGCACCTCAGCCATGGGAATGTGCTTACCCAGACCTTCTGTACCACCCCCTCTAGATTATGTTCTGGAAATCTGGAATTCCTTACCCCTAATCCCCTGAGCTCATGTCCAGGGTCTGCACAGTCTATTTCCTTAGGTACATCTCCTCCAGGATGGAGCATGCCATCGGTGATGATGCCCTCAGGCCTAAGGGGAGGGGGGCAAGGGCTGTGTTTGGAAGGGTCGTGGAAGAAACCTAGCCCAGTGGGCCGGGCATCCTTACGCACCAGCGTGAGATCCCTCCCAGCGCTGGACAGAGCAGGGAGTGGCAGAAGGGGAGGGGTGTGGGCTCGGAGCTGGGGTCCGTAGTTTTTGGCCTACTTCATTTTGGAACAAAACTCTGAGGGACCAAGAATTTGAAATTCAAACTGGAATCATCTAGGTTATTATGAAGATATGGTAGTCAAGGCAGGAGGAAAGAATGTGTTTTATTTAACAAGTTATTAGCTCAATTGATAAGTTTTAAATTTTTAGCCATATATGGTATGTGGCCTCCATTTGTACTCTTGCCCCAGGCCCCACAGAATTTAGGAATAAGCCCAGGTGGAGTGTTCTAACTAAGTGAACTCTACCTCAGTGTACCATCAGTGTGTGTTAATGATTGGGATATGTTCTGAGAAATGTGTTGTCGGGTGATTTCCTCATGTGAACAATAGAGTGTCCTTACACAAATCCATATGGGATAGCCTACTGCACAGCTAGGCCATATGGTACTGCCTGTTGCTCCTGTCCTACAAACCTGTATAGCATGTACTGTACTGAATACTGTAGGTAACTGTAACCCAGTGAAAGTATTTGTGTATCTAAACATAGAAAAGGTACATTAAGAACACAGTATTAGAATCTTAGGGGACCACCATCGTGTGCACAGTCTGTTCTTGACTGAAATGTCATTATGTGGCACTTGACTGTACATCTTTCTCACCTGGTGCTAGTGGAAAGCTAGAAGTCTTAGAGCTCTAGCTCTAAACATAACTTAAGGAAATAACACAGGGTTATTTTTAAATGATAATAGCAATAATAGAATACAGTTACTGAACAATTTACTATGAATCAGTTACTACATATATTTCCTTGTTAATTTACTGTTATTTGATCTATAATATAGTTTAACAGGCAACTAGGGTATGTGATGTACTATTACTATGCACATTTTATATAGATGAGGAAACTGAGGCATGGAGAAATTAAGTGCCTTGCCTAAAATCACTTGTGAAGTTTAGTGGCAGAATCAGGATTCAGATTCAGACCTGAGGGTCTGGCCCCAGAATCCTTGTGCTTAATCACTGGCAAACTTTCCTGTCTCTTTAAAAAAATGCTTAAAAATAACAAAGCAAACAGAAAACGCTTTAAATATAGATGAATGTAGACTCACCCACTGTTTTGATCATAATATTCCTGAGGTTTATATGGTAATAATTAGGGGGATTTGTATTTACAAGGTAATGGAAATACCCCGCCACCCTTGCCCATTGGGATCTGGCCTTTCTGCATCATGCTGGTGGACTCACCATGGGAGCCATCCTTCATGTACTTGGCATCACCAGAAAGTGATCTGAGAAGCTAGAAATCCACCGTGGTTGTGGAACAGTTACTTGAAGGGGGGAGGTGAGCTCTGGTTCACTTTACGCAGCAGAGCTTGTTGTGCCCAGAGAACATGTGAAACAGGGCTTGGGGTGTGGAGTTGGCAAAGCTCTTATTCCCCTGGGTTTCTGGGAAAACATAAGGTTCTTCATTGTCACCTATTTCTGGATGTTTTTGTTTTCACTTTTCGAATTACATAATAATGTATTAAGTACAAAAAGCTGTTGAAGGGAATAGGTTAGATTCAGAAGTGAAAGTGTTTATTTTGGAGAGTTTGTTTTTCAGTCTAAGCTCCTCCTCCTCCCTGCCCTCATTCCCTCTCCTCTCTTATAAATAGAACTGGTCTGGCCGAGGATCTGTTGAAGGAACAGTTCTGGGGAGAGTCAGGGATTTTAATAACCCCTGGTAGAGTTGCTAGTTTGTTTCAATCCACAATAGGAATTACCTGTTGGCTTTGGATTGAACTGCAGTTTTGGAAAGAATAACCTTTTGGAAAGAGCTGAGTTCTGGAAAGACAAAATTGATTTCATGGGTTTTTTTGGGTTTAAGAGTTGATGTGTATCAGAGAAGTCATAAATTATCTTAGGGTCCTGAATTCCTATTGTGCTCTGCATCCAGCTCATTTCCCCGCAGGCCCTTAATTTTAGATGTTTCCTGAGGAAGTTTTTCTAACCTTTCTGTAAGCACAAACCAAGTATATCTCACATTTAAAGTCTGTTTTCAGTAGTGTGTGTGTAGGCGCTTTTAATGTTTTAACATTTTAAGAATTTTCATGGTGTTTTTATATTGCATTTTGATAACCTATAATACTTCTTTTTTTTTTTTTTTCCGAGACAGAGTCTCACTGTGTTGCCCAGGCTAGAGTGAGTGCCGTGGCATCAGTCTAGCTCACAGCAACCTCAAACTCCTGGGCTCAAGCAATCCTCCTGCCTCAGCCTCCCAAGTAGCTGGGACTACAGGCATGCACCACCATGCCCAGCTAATTTTTTCTATATATATTAGTTGGCCAATTAATTTCTTTCTATTTATAGTAGAGACAGGGTCTCACTCTTGCTCAGGCTGGTTTCGAACTCCTGACCTTGAGCAATCCGCCCGCCTTGGCCTCCCAGAGTGCTAGGATTATAGGTGCGAGCCACTGCACCCGGCCTATAATACTTCTTTGAATTGAAACAAGATATTTGTGCAGTAACAATACATTTTAAGATCCTCAGTACTACTTTTCTGCATTAGGGCTTGGGCTGTGAAAAAATATTGGGCACCATGCCTCAGATTGAGTTGAGTTGTTTAAGAAATTAAAAAGTATAGCCCTTACCATCAGAAGGATAGAAAAGAAAAAAGAAAATAAAATAATAAAAAAAAGAATAAAAAAAGTATAGCCTTACAATGAGGGGAACACTACAGCTTTAGGATATAATTTAGGGAACTGATGGGAGAAAACAGTTGGCTAATCTTACTAGGATGTAAGTTCTTCAAGGGCGTGCATCTCTGTTGCCCTAATGTACCAGCCCTGGTGCCTAGCAACGCTTGCTACCTAGAAAGTGCTTGATTCACGTTTGCACAAATGAGTATTTGCCTTAATAAGGTTTGTCTGAAACAAGCCATTCTCCCTAAAATTCTTACCCTTATGCTAAGCTTTATGTTGAAGCATCTCATTTATTATATATTGGAAAGATGAATGTATACTGAGACTTTAAATCTTCTTTTGAGTCTAGAAACATTGGCATTTTTAGACCCTTCTATCTTAATATTTATAAAATTTGCTGAGCCTATTATTCAATATGTAGAAAGCTAGCATGACCTAGATGAGGCTTCCAGATGAACCATTTAGGAGTCATAAGTAATGAGTTCCACCATTGCCTTGCCTTGTGGTCTTTGGTGCCATGCACAGTTTCATTTTTTATGGTCTCCGTTTCAGATCTCCGTCGAATTTAGAAACCTGGCAAAGAAATATCAAACAGTGATTGCTGACATTTGCCGGAAAATGGGAATTGGGATGGCAGAGTTTTTGGATAAACACGTGACCTCTGAACAGGAGTGGAACAAGGTTAGTGTCTCTGTAAAACATTGTTCTAGTATGGTGAATACGGCAGAGCTGAGGTCCATCATAAAGTTTAGAATGAGGAAAAGTTGTCCACCGATGCCAGGTTTTCTGGTTTTACAATTCATCTATTTAGGTTGAATGTCTCATCATAAACACTTTATGGGACTTAAAGTGTTTAATATTCCATGAATGAAATTACCCATGTCCTAGACAGCTTACCACTAAACGAGGCCAAAGTAGGTAGAACTTGTCTTAAAAGTCCCAGGCATTAAGTTTATAAAACTGTCTCTGACTGGCCATGAAATGTTAGGTAAATGGCCAAATTATTTTACATAATATAGAAATATTAGTAGTTTTCAAATTTTAAAAAATGTTTATTTTCTTCTTTCCCATTGCTGAGTATGTGTGGTACATATACATACCTTAGTATCTGAGTTATTTCCAATCTCATCTTATCATAGATTACTTTTGAAGTCAGTGCCAGCTTGGCCCCATTTGTTTCTGAGATGTAGGTGTCAGTTAAGCTGTTAAGTTATATTATTTATGGTCGGGTGCGGTGGCTCACACCTGTAATCCTAGCACTCTGGGAGGCCGAGGCAGATGGATTGCTCGAGGTCAGATGTTCGAAACCAGCCTGAGCAAGAGCAAGCCCTCGTCTCTGCTATAAATAGAAAGAAATTAAGTGGCCAACTAATATATATAGAAAAAATTAGCCGGGCATGGTGGCACATGCCTGTAGTCCCAGCTACTTGGGAGGCTGAGGCAGCAGGATTGCTTGAGCCCAGGAATTTGAGGTTGCTGTGAGCTAGGCTGACGCCACGGCACTCGCTCTAGCCTGGGCAACAAAGTGAAACTCTGTCTCAAAAATAAATAAATTATATTATTTATCTGTTTCTTCAGAAACAAGAGCTTATAAGAATCCAAAGGTACTAATTTTGGATTGTGGGTACATTATGCTGAGGGATGAGTACTTCTCTAGTACCTTTATTTCTTTCTTTCTCATCATCTTCTTACATAAATAAGACACTTTGAGATGCTTCCAAGTTTCTTCATGCCCTCCCCCCAGTTTGTGTGATCATTATTGTCTTAGTTCATTTTTGTTGCTACAACAGAATACCAGAGACTGTGTAATTTATAAAGAAAATAAATTTATTTCTTACATTTTTGGAGGCTGGGAAGTCCAATATCAAGGTGCTGACATCAGGTGAGGGCCTTCTTGCTGTGTCATTCTTTGGCAGAAGGGCAAAGAAAGGGTGAGAGAGAGCAAGAGATCAAACTTGCAGGCTCACGCCCTTTATAATCGACATTAATCCACTCACTCGGGTGGAGCCCTTATGGCCTAATTGTGTCTCAGAAGTCCCAACTCTTAGCACTGTTGCATTGGGGATTAACTTTCCAATACATGCTTTTTTGGAGACACATTCAAGCCATAGTAGTTATAGATGAACATATGTGGGGATGAGCTTCAGGAAACCCCACATGGGTAAGGTGCCTCTTCCTCAGGACAGAAGACGCTGGAAAAGGCTCTGAGAGGAGACAATCTAATAAATAATATTATAATGGCTTTTATTTGGTCAGAGTTTATACCAGAAGAGCTTATCTAGACAAAGGGACTTAATGAACTGTGGGAACTAAACTAAATGTAAAAATACAAAGTAGGAGGCCAGGCTCAGTGGCTCATGCCTATAATCCCAGCACTTTGGGAAGCTGAGGTGGGAGGATTGCTGGAGGCCAGGAGTTCAAGACCAGCCTGGGCAACCCTGTTTCTTTCTTTCTTTTTTTTTTAAAGCATGAAATGAAGTTTATTGAGGAAAGGCAAGATACATTTGTCACAGAACAGCAAACGGACGACCCCTCTGTTGTAATAAAAGGACCAAGACCCCATTTCTTAAAAAATAAAAAGAAGAAGATTTACTGTACTAGTTTCTTTTTTAAATAACCTTTTATCATAGAAGCAGTACATGTGCCTTGTAGACATTTAAAAAATACAAGTAAAAAATAAAGACATCACATTCCCATCAGCCAGAGATTACTGTTAAACATTTGTACACATCCTTCTTGGGTGTTTTTAAATCCTTGTATGTACATGTTGGTATATTTGTTTTTTAATTGAAATGAGATCTTATGCATTCTATTTGGAACCTGCTTTTTTTTGTAGCTACTGATCTCTAGTGTGTCCATTTTAGTAGATTCCATTACTAAAGCGCTTTAAAAATCGTGTTTTACAGTACTGCCACTACGTTGCTGGGTTGGTGGGAATCGGCCTTTCCCGTCTTTTCTCAGCCTCAGAGTTCGAAGACCCCTTAGTAGGTGAAGATGAAGAACGTGCCAACTCGATGGGCCTGTTTCTTCAGAAAACCAACATCATTCGGGATTATCTGGAAGACCAGCAAGAGGGAAGAGAGTTTTGGCCTCAAGAGGTAACAAATTCAGGGTGTTTGGGGGAAAATAATCTTAGACATGTGTATAAGAAAGGTTCCTTATCTTTGGGGAATTCAGAAGGAAGTATTTGTGGATGAAATGATACATCAAGGCTTTACTTTAAAGTAATCCAGGAGACGGTGTCGCTGGAACAAGACTGGCCATGTGTCAAGTGTTGAAGCTAGATAAGTGCATGGAGGTTCGTTAACTGTTTTCTCCAGGTTCTGCAGAACAATCTAGTACCATCAATTTGGGTGGCTTTTGGTGCAAATTAAGAATGGTTAACAAATTCGACTTTCAGTAGAATCTTGTCCTTTTAGGCCTGGCCATTTATTTTGAGGAATGTGTAAAGTTACAATAGGCATTATTTTTTAGGAAGCTTAAAAATTACCCAAGAATAAGTTATTTGCAACCTTCAGAGAATCCTCTAAATCAGGTGTCCTCAAACTACTGCCTGAGGGCCATATGCAGCCCGCCTAGGACATTTATCCAGCCCGCCGGGTGTTTTTGCTGAGACTGCCTGTCCTGCTTAGCAGCCGACTCATCCCGAGCCCACAGTGCACACATGTGGAATGTGTGCTGCACTCTCCAATGGCCCTCCAACGGTCTGAGTGACAGTGAACTGGCCCCCTGTTTAAAAAGTTTGAGGACCCCTGCTCTAAATAATATCCTTAAAAATCATCAAACAAAATCCCACTCTTGGAATTGAGGGTGTTATTTTATGTTTGTGTTATCAGGATCCAAGGAGGTAATGGACTCACAGGCTCAGCTTATTTTCCCAGATGTGCTTGCTCAGCAGCATTCTTATCAGAATTGGGGATGTAATATTAATCACTAAGTATTTTGAGGCCTGGCCATTTTGAGAATATTTAATATTTAACCTGCAGTACTGTTGTGGTTGATTTTGTATATGGCTGGCTGTTTTTTCAGGTGTAGACTAACGCCTCTGACTAGCAGGAGACCTCTTTTTTTTATTTTTTTATTTTATTTTATTTTATTTATTTATTTATTTATTTATTTTGAGACAGAGTCTCACTCTCTTGCCTGGGCTTCAGTGCCTTGGCTTCAGTCTAGCTCACAGCAACCTCACACTCCTGGGCTCAAGTGATCCTCCTGCCTTAGCCTCCCAAGTAGCTGGGACTACAGGCATGCGCCACCATGCCTGGCTAATTTTTTCTATTTGTAGTTGTTTGGTTAATTTCTTTCTATTTATAGTAGAGACATGGTCTGGCTCTTGGTCAAGGCTGGTCTTGAACTCCTGAGCTCAAGCAATCCTCCCGCCTCGGCCTCCCAGAGTGCTAGGATTACAGGTCTGAGCCACCGCGCCCAGCCTGCAGGAGACCTCTTCAGTCTGAGGTCATCAAAGTATTGCTTAGTACCTGCTACTCTAATTGTCCCCCAGGGACACTTTCTCTAAATACTCAATTCACTCCTAGGTTGCGATTGGACCCTTGTGGTAATCAAAATAGTTATTGCATGGAGCTTAAAATGGATGTAATCTTGGTGAAGGGTGAGTCAGCAGCTAAGAGAGATGTTACTGTATATCATAGTTCTTATCCACAACTATCCTTTAATATGTAAATTAAAGGATTAAAATGTAAATTCTCCCCCATGCACATGTTGACTTATTCTTTAATCTTCTTATCTGTTTAGTTTTGGGGCAGGTATGTTAAGAAGTTGGGGGATTTTGCTAAACCAGAGAATATTGACTTGGCTGTCCAGTGCCTGAATGAACTTATCACCAACGCCCTACACCACATCCCAGATGTCATCACCTACCTTTCAAGGCTTAGAAACCAGAGCGTGTTTAACTTCTGTGCTATTCCACAGGTATGGTACAGGGCTCCTCTTGGTGTATGTGGGAAATAGGGGCTAGGGAAACAGGGTGATGGTAAGGGAGGATTTTGCTCTGCTGTATTTGAGGATATGACTTCTTAAAGAGATGATTCCAGTTTATCTTCCTGTGCTGGGGATTTTTAGGACATGCCCCTTCCCTCCCAGCCACCACACTCTGCTCAGCCTCAAGCTTAAGTCTGCTCCTTTCCAGAGCCTTCCTGTAAGAAAGTAAAGAGTAAAGAAGATTTACTCTTCTTTCCACACTGTTCTAAACTACTTAGATCCTTCACAATTAAGCTGAGGGCTTTGGGCCGGGCATGGTGGCTCATGCCTATAATCCTAGCATTCTGGGAGGCCGAGGCAGGAGGATCGCTCGAGGTCAGGAGTTTAAAACCAGCCTGAGCAAGAGCGAGACCCGGTCTCTACTATAAATAGAAAAAAATTAATTGCCCAACTAATATATATAGAAAAAATTAGCTGGGCATGGTGGCGCATGCCTGTAGTCCCAGCCACTCAGGAGGCTGAGGCAGAAGGATTGCTTGAGCCCAGGAGTTTGAGGTTGCTGTGAGCTAGGCTGACGCCACAGCACTCTAGCCCAGGCAACAAAGTGAGTGAGACTCTGTCTCAAAAAAAAAAAAAAATTTGAGGGCTTTGGCCTAGATTTATGGGGAGCGCTGGGTAAAACTTAGGTGAAGCTGTTATCCTATAAAAGTCTAAGCACCTAATTATTATTGTCTTTTTCATAAACTCAGGTAGCAGAACCTGATTCTGTGGACCTAGCCCCTTGATATTCTAGGAGCTTACACTTTTAATCACTTTTACCAATTATTTTAGATATTAAATAAGTGAAGAAAATCACAGAGTTTAACTGATTTGGAAACTTGGTTCCATCTTGTTCTAGTGAACAATTTTGAATGATGATTGAAACTAAAATCTGTATGCCTGTCTTAGGTTTCCATTTATCCTAGAAATAATTTACCTTTGAACACAGGTAATCACCCCCCTGCTGGTGCCCCCTCCCCGCATTATTTTTTAATATACAATGAATTACATTCATTGTAAAGAAAATAGAAAATTCTTTCCAGATGTTATTTTGAAATATGTTTTTCAGATCTAATCACCCATTGCTTTAGCATGGGAAATGTTGGATCTACTTGTGTTTGTTCTTTTCAAATAAAAAGGAACTTTTGTGGCTAAACTACAGAATTGTTTAAGGCTCTCTCCTTGTTACCTGTAGGTAATGGCCATTGCTACTCTGGCTGCCTGTTACAATAACCAGCAGGTGTTCAAAGGGGTGGTGAAGATTCGGAAAGGGCAAGCAGTGACCCTAATGATGGATGCCACCAATATGCCAGCTGTGAAAGCTATAATATACCAGTACATGGAAGAGGTGGGTTTTCATTTAACTACCTGGATAATTTGTAGCTGCTTTTATTCTTTAAAGAATGTCGGTATTTAAACATATCATATTTGGATATTAGATGACCCTAAAAACTGACTATGCTATGACCTAAACAGACAGAAATTAGTATCCTTTGTTAGGAAAAAGTGTGCGCACAGGAGCTGAGCCGATTGTCCAGAGCTGCATAGTGCATAGAACATAGTACATAGCACTAGAACAATCTCTGGTGAGAGGAGACAAGCAAGGCTATGGGTGGAGCTCTTGATAAAATCATGTTTTTTGAGCTGGAAGATGATGTTAGAGGCCAGCTGAGCTTCTCGTTCACATGTGAGGAACATGGTGTTGAGGCTTATGTGTATTGATGCAGCACATGACCACGTGGGTCTCAGACTCTGATCTGGATATCTTGACCCCTAGTCTAGTACTTTCCATCACACCACAGGCTGCCATTGAGAAACCACAATCGGGAATTTAGGCAAAGAAAAGCCATCAAGTTGTAATTATTTCTAAGCTTTTTTTCTGCAAATTTCATTTCAAATGCCAGAGTGACCCTATAAAACAAAACATACCTGCTCAAGTTAAGTCTCCAAATGTGGAGGGGTTTGACTAGGTTCAAAAACTTATTTCTTAGAGGCTAGAACTCTCTCTAACCTGTAGGCCCCAGAGCAGTGGTTCCCAAATGGAAGTGATTTGCCACTCCCTACAGAGCACATTGGGCAATATCTGGAGACATTTTTGGTTGTCTTAACTGGCAGGGGTGGTGGCTACTGTCATCAAGGGAGTGGAGGCTGGGATGGGCTGTGGCCCTCAAGTATGCTCTTGCTGGGATTGAGATACTACTGAGTCTGTGAAAACATAAAAGGCCTGTTCCCCTGGAGCCTGTGCTCCCTCCACAGAAGTGACCGCTGCCCGTGGTTCTGTGTGTCCCTCCAGTCTCCTTGTCATATGTTTACAGGCATTTGATATGCAATAATGTTTTCCTCTGAACATAATTCTTCAAACAACTATTTCTTCTAATTTTTCTTGCATATTGCACATTCTCCTTGTATTTGTTCCCTGCTTTCTATCTGACAACTTGTGGACATCAGCATTTCTGTCAGGCACCTACAGAAGGTCTAAGGGAAGACCAAATCTTTAGAAAAATCCTAAAATTCATTTAATACTAGATGAAAGTGTTCATCCATTGACCAAAAAATTGCTACCAGTGATACTCTCCAGGTCACCGTACAGCCGGCACTTTTGAGCTTACTGTGCCTGGCGTGGCAGGTGGGTGGGTTCCAGTAATCTCGGGGAGATGTGAGGCTCCAACCTCATGACTAGACCCATCATTTGGACCCTGGTTTGTCTGACATCGGAGCCTGTGCTGTTAACTTCTATTCCAAGGGGTTCAGCTACCCTTTCTAAATCAAATATGGAATAGTACCATTTAAGGCACTATTTCTTCATCTTACATAAATTAGAAACATTTTATATAATATGTAATTCAGATAATGTTTTGGTTTTACAGTTTTATTCTGATCACTAGTTTTAGAAAACCATTTTGTTTTTGAGATAGAGTCTCCCTCTGTCACCCAGGCTGGAGTGCAATGGCACAATCATAGCTCACTGCAGCCCCACACTCCTGGGCTCATGCGATCCTCCTGCCACAGCCTCCTGAGAAGCTGGGACTATAGACATGTGCCACATGCCCAGCTAATTTTTTTTTTTTTGGTAGAGACTGGGCCTGACTATGTTGCTCAGGCTTAGAAAACCATTTTTAAAAAAAATTTTGTGGTCAGTACCATATTAAAACTGAGGTTTTATTTGGCTTTTCCTTAACTATTGGAATTAAATCCTAGTTGTGATTCACAGTTTGATTGAGGGCAAGGGTGGGCAAAGCACAGTTGGCCGGCCTCCTGTGTATGTAAATACATTTTATTGGAACAACCACAGACATTTGTTTACGTGTTGTCTGTGGCTGCTTTGATGATACAATGGCCAAGTTGAGTAGCTGCAACAGAGAGTGGCCTGTAAAGCTAAAAATATTTTTTGGCCCTTTAATAACAACTCTGATTTAGGGCATCAGTTGCATTGTCTAAAGTTACACTAGTGAAATTCAAGGAAGGTATTTTGGAGGAAATGTTAATATTAAACTTACTTGATTTGATTCAGAAAAATCTCTGAAGATTTCTAAGTCTCAAGCAATAGAATCTGATAATGTCAACACTAAGGACATTTTGCAAATGAAGTTTTAAATAAAAACTTTTTGTATGAGGTCACAAGTGGTCTGGCCTTTTGCAGGTGTCCAGATATTAACACTGATCCTATTTCTCCTCCCTGACCAAGTCATTTGCAGTAAGAAAGGAAGACACATTCATTCTGTCCGGTTTCTGGACTGACTGGTTGTGTCAAGAATGCACCTAGAAGGGACTTTTAAGAGGACCTCCTCCTGCACCCCCAGTGCTTAAATGAGGAGTGGGCCTGCAGCCCCAAGCCCTCCTGAGCAGGTGGACACTGCTCTGTCCTTAGCTGCAAATCAGCCTGGATACCTGTCAGCTGGGAGAAGATCAGCCTGCTATTTTGGGATAGAAATAAATGCTCAGGCAGACAGCCAGAAACCTTCATTCCTCCCTGCCAAAGAGAATTGGCGAGGGCTGTCTTGTTTGTGTCTCTGAATGCTGCCTGCCCCCTCCCTCTGGTTAGGCTAGAGCATGGCCAGGCTCTGCTGGCCCTTTTTCCTCTAGGCTGCCCAAGTGTCTGCCTCGGGCAGCAGCTGCCACACACTGGGAGCACATTAGAATCTTAGGCCCTGCTCCAACCTACTGAATCAGAATCTGCCTTTGGTTTTTTGGTTTTTTAATATTTTTGCTGTAGAAGCCTCACAGATAAGACTTCTAAGTGATTATCGGCTGCTTCCATATTCCACTGTGGAACGTGACCTGCTGAGGCCTGGAAGTGCTGCTGGAACTCAGAGGAGCTGCTGTAGAGCAGTGTTCACAGGGCTTGTCCCTGCCCAGGGAGTCATTTACAGTAGCTTCGTGTCCTCTGTCTAACCAGCAGGTGTTTATTGGGCTTCGATGATATGCCAGGTGTGTAGATGAAAATTCTGTCACAGCCTGCCCTTGAGAAGCAGATGTAATTCCTTGACCAAGACTGGCAGGTCCCTGAAAAACTGAATAATTTTATGACTTACGAGGGAATTAAGACCTGAATGATTCAGTTTGTAAAACATACTGTGTGCCTTCAGCTTAATGGGGTGTGGGGGTGGGGTGCAGCAAAGAAGCACCTGAAAGGTCACTTGGCCCTTCTGGCTCTGCCCGAGGGAGTCCACCTCCAATGCGATGCTGTAGCTTTGCAGCGACAAGCGCTGTCCTGCATGTGTGTTAGAGTTGGCCATCAGGAAGGCTCAAAGTGCCACTAATTGTATTACTAGGGACAGTCACAACTGTGATTTCTCTTCATTTGTTCACCTTATTTACCTCATGGGAGGGCATATTAAAATGCTTTTGGAGTTTTCCAAAAAGGTTCTTTTTTTTTTTACTGTGTTTATTCACTTGCGTACCAGTGATTGGTTCCAAATAAACCTTTTTCCCAGAAGGATATAAGGTAGCTTATTGGTTATACACGAAATACAAAAGGATAACAAACTGAAAATAGGTGAGAAAGTAAAATGAAAAAACAAGGTTAGGAGACACAAAATAACCCAGGAATGGGGCTAGTACACAAATTTCAACTTGGTACTGATCTTATCATCTGATATTTGTACATTGCTTGCATAGTTGCTCTGAGAGGTTACATCTTATGTATCTTCAAATAATGATGTGAAGTTTGAGGGTGTTTCAAGTGTTCTGACTTAACAAATTAGGTTAGTAAGCTCCTGTTTGATGAGTAGGTTGTAGCCTTACATTTTATGCTGTCACATATAAATTTACAGAAAAAGAAACGGTGCCCTAGTATTTACTGCCTCTTTCTTTTCCTTGGCCACCCGATCATTTCTCCTCTGTATTTCCTCTCCGTTACCTGGCCTTGTCCTTTCCTTGTCTGCTTTCTGTATTCCCACTACCTATACCAGTGGTTCTCAAACTTTAGGCTTTATGAGAATCACCTGGTGGATTGCTGGAAAATGCAGATTCCCAGCCCTTTCCCAGAGATTGATAAACACAGGCCAGGGGATGGGGCCAGAAGTCTGCATTTTTAACTAGGAACCCAGGTGATTTTGATGCAAGTGGCCCAAAGTCCAGAGTTAGGGGAACGCTGGTTTAGCTTCTCTCCTGAAGCCTTGTTAAAACATCCTGGTTTAATTCGGAGTTCTTAATCTCTAGTCACTTTTCATTGCTTACATTGCTTTTGGCTTCCTACCAAGTGGTAGTAGCTGCAGGAAATGCTTGGTACTTGGCGCACACAATGGTACAGGCAACGCAGAAGGGGAGGTTGCCCCTCACCTTACAGGCACATTGCATAAGGCTCCTTGGAGGCTCTTGAAGGTGGAGCCCCACTGCCTACGTGGGGCTTTCCCTCCTCGTTTCGTCTCCACTCCTGCTTGCAAGGAAACTGTTGTGTGTAAGCCTAAGACAGGCAGTGACACTGACAGGTAGGGGGATGCTTCTAAGATAATTCTCTCATTACCATGTCTCACTTTATGAATGCTTATGTGAAAAAAGTCTTTTTTGGCTTAAATCACTGCTGACTAGAATAAAATAGACTAATTCTATCAAATGTAAAACAACTGAAAATACATTCAGAATTGTGTTTTCTAAAAACTACAGAGCTATTTCACAGCTTTAATTAATTTTTTATGCAGCACTGTAGCCACGTAGACCTTTTAACATTCAGCCTCATTTTAAAAGGCTAAGTCACATATATCACATGTACCAATAGGTCACTGGCCTCGTCATAAAAATCTTTTCCATTAACTTTAATTCAAAATAAGGCTTTATCTTTCCATTCTGAATCTTAAATATATCAATTCTAAACTGTCCCACTAACTTTTCTCTTGCCCTTTGCAACTCATAGTTTTCTCACTTAAAGCTAGTTTGGTGGTTGTTTTGTTTTGTTTTGCTTTTTACTGGAGCAAATGATAGTCCCCATGATACAATGTTTTCTGTGATAAATCTGCCTGGGAATTTTGCCGCATACTTGGGTTGGTTTGGCTTCACAGATACGTAGCTGTCCTCACAGGTATTACCTCCTGTAATACTGTTTTAATCGTGATCCCTTCGGAGGTTACAGTTACAAATGAAGTTCAGAGCAATCAAGTAATTTACCCAAGGCCAAACATATAATAAATACTGGAATTAGAACTTGAGTTATGTTCTGACAGGATCGGTCTTTTACTAAGATCCACTAGTGATTTCCTGAGAACACAAAGTTTGGAAAGCACCACTGTGTGTCCCCATTCTCTTCTGAGCATCCTAGCTGACTTTGCCTTCTGAACACAAGAGGAAGTAAGAGATTGTGTGCTTTGAGCCCCCTCCTCTCTGTCTCCCATGCAAGCGCAACCCCTGCATCTGCTGTACCTACCCCTGCTGCCTCCCCGAGACCCTCTCACCCCTCCCAGATCCAAAGCTGAGCTCCTCTTACTTTGTATACGTGCTCGGGCCATCACTTCAGAAAGTGATCATCATATCAGGACTCTTCCCTCCTCCTCTGCCTTCCCTTCACAGCTAAGTGTCTCGAAAGAGGAGATGAACTTGATGTCACTTACTCCCACTTTTGTCTCAACCCACTTTATCCTAGCTTTTCTTCCTGACTTGTCCATGGAACTTTTCTTAACAGTGATTTGATAATAACCTCCTACTTTACAAATCTGATGACCAATTTTTTAATAATCTTCCTTGACCCCACCCACTGTGTCATTTGGCACTTTGACTCTTTCTCTGCTTGAAGCCCTTTCCTCCCGTGGCTTCCGTGGCACAGTGTCCACATAGTGACCCTCTGACCTCTCTGCCTGCTCCTGTGCCCTTCTGGCTCCTTTGCGGCCACCTGCTCCCTGCATGCTGGTATTTCCTGTAGTTCTTTCTTCATTTCACTTCTTTCTGCACCAGTGCTTCCTGCTCTCGTCTCAGGTGCTTTCTTATTTTTCTGTTTTGTTAATGACATCACCACATACCTAATCATGGAATCCAGACAACCTGGGGACATCCCTGAGTTCTGCCTTCTCCATTTCTCTGAGTAGAGTGCTGTGGCATCAGCCTAGCTCACAGCAACCTCAAACTCCTGGGCTCAAGTGATTCTCCTGCTTCATCCTCCCAAGTAGCTGGGACTACAGGCATGTGCCTCCTTGCCTGGCTAATTTTTGTATTTTTAGTAGAAATGGGGTCTCACTCTGGCTCAGGCTGGTCTTGAACTCCTGACCTTAAGCTTCCTCTTGCCTCGGCCTCCCAGAGTGCTGGGATTATAGGCCTTAGCTACGGCGCTGGGCCACATTCAGTAAACATTTATTGGGGGCCTTCCATGTGCAGGCAGTGCTAGGCTGGGGACAAAATGGGGAATGAGACAGGAGTGGTCTAGTTGGGGCGACAGCTGCAAATGGGCCATTTTTACATAAGTGGTAAGATAGGAAGTATTCCCAGAGGCTGGCTCCTGGCCCAACCTGGAGATGCAGGCAGTTGCCTCCTGTGCCTCCTGTTTTCTAGAAAGCATAACACTGGAGTTGAGACTTGGGGGCGGGTGAGATCCAGGTGAAAGAAGGAGCATTGCAGAGAGAGGTGGTTGGGAAGAGAAAGGAGCAGAAGCGTGTAGTAGTGTGGCAGGAATGTAAAGAGGTAGGTGGGGCCAGTGAGGCTGGAGGGGTGAACTGGGCCCTGGCCACACCAGCTTTGCCCACCAGCTCTGTGCCACCTCGTTCTGCACCCTGTGGAGGTCAGACTTTATTCTGCAGGTGACTGGGAGCCACGGGGTATCAAGCAGAGGTTTTAGGTCTCTTTGGGGAGAGAGTGAAGAATAGACGACCAGATTTTGGGCTTCGAGCTTACACACGCAGGAACTCACTTTGGAGGCCGGGGTAGGTCAGATGAGAGGCATGGAGGCCCCGGCTCAGGCGTAATTGTTGGGATGTAGAAGAAGACATGGAGTCTTCATGTTTCGGAAGCTGTGGAGGATAAGGGAGGATGCCAGGGTCAAACGGCTGGTAGGAGTCCCTGCATCTGTGCTCCGTCCTTCACAGAGCTGCGGCCCCACCACAGGCCCTGTTTTCCTAAGTTGCTTTTGCGAAGTCTTTCCAGTATCTCCCCTTGCTCCATGTTACTGCGCCAGCTGAAGTGAACTGTGCTGACATTTGTTGGGCACCTCCTGCCTGTCTGGCACTGAGATGTTGGGGACGTGAAGATCGTGTGGCGCAGCCACCGCTCTCAAGGGTGTCGAGAGCTCCTGGGTGCAGTGCGCACCTGTGCCTCCTGGTTGCTCGGAGGGACAGGCTTTGTGGTTGGCAGGCCTGGGCTGACATCCCGGCCGTATCAGGGTGGCTCGTCTGAGTGGCGTTGGGTTAGTTACTTTGATTTCTCTGAGCCTCAGTTTTCTCATTGGTAAAATAGGAAAAAAATACCCACCTGTTGAGGGTTGTTCTGAGAAGTAACCACAGAAAATATTTATAAAGCACCTAGAACTCAATATGTAGTACTTACCATTTTTTCTTCCTTCTTTAACAGATTTATCACAGAATCCCTGACTCAGACCCGTCTTCTAGTAAAACAAGGCAGATCATCTCCACCATCAGGACGCAGAATCTTCCCAACTGTCAGCTCATCTCCCGAAGCCACTACTCCCCAATTTACCTGTCATTTGTCATGCTCTTGGCTGCCCTGAGCTGGCAGTACCTAAGCACACTCTCCCAGGTCACAGAAGACTATGTCCAGACTGGAGAACACTGATGTGGAATTGGTCTGGAAGCTGAGGTTCACCAGGAAATGGATTTACTTTTTCTTCAGGGATGGATGTTGGCTTCCTTTTATTTTTCTCCTCCTATTTTAATCCCTAAAAGAACTCTGTGTGGCTGCAACCTTTAGGACATTGAGAGGCAGTTGAGAAGAATATGAGATGAAAGCCTTCCTTGCTCTCAGCTGCCTGGTACTTGGGGTAGTGACACTTCTGCTGCTTGTGCCAATGGCAGAGCATTCTGTGCTGCAGATTAGGTGAAATGGATGCATATGGGACTTTCACGAGGTCTTAGTGTGACTCCTGGCTGGAGTTATAATTAAATATATTTAATTTGAAGAAACTTTGAATATTCATCATAGTAGAAAATGAAATGAATTTTCTTTTTGTTGGTTCCTATTTTTCTCATCATTTTTTTTCTTTAATTGGTCTGAGTGGAGTGGATGTGTTTCCAGTTCTAGGTAATACTTCCATGTTTCCAGAGAGTGCAGGCTGTCTTCTGCACGTGAAGGCTAGGAGTAAAATCTGGGTGTTATGGTATTATTTTCTCATCTGAAGGGAATTTAGCTTTCAGAGTAAGATTGCCTTCAGCCCTGTCTTAGATCAGCCTCAGTAAAGGCAGATATTTTTGAAGAGACCTTTTCCTTTCTCTTTTTTTAAATTTTTTAGAGACTGGGTCTTGCTCTGGTGCTCAGGCCAGAGTGCAATAGATCACAGCTCACTGTGACTCTACTCGTGGGCCCAAGCCGAGTGAGCTTCCCACCTCAACCTCCCAAGTAGCTGGGACTACTACAGTTGTGTGCCACTGCACCCAGCTCATTTTGTTTTTATTTTCTGGAGAGATGGTGTCTCATTATGTTGCCCAGGCTGGTCTCGAACTCCTTGCCTCAAGATATCCTCCTGCCTCAGCCTCCCAAAATGCTGGATTACGGGCGAGAACCATAGTGCTCGCCCAAGGAAATTTTTATGATAAAGAATTCAGTTAGTCTGCATTTGTCAAGTGCAGTTGACTTGAAAGCCTGCATGGCCGTTGGACGGAGCTCAAGAATGGAGTAACTGAGGGATGAGTGGCCATCTGCTGCCGCCATGAAGCCAGTGAGGACAGTGCCAGGAAGGGACACAGCTGGCTGGCCCTCAGGACTGCTGGTGAGGGAGCAGGCGGTGTCGCCTCACCGCAGTATCCTGGCAACCACATGAGCCCTGCCAGCATACTCTTCTACTTTGAGCGGATTCTCTTATCTGCGCTGAAAAAATTTTTCCCCAGCCTTTTTTCTTAAATTACCAGCTTATACACTGAATTCTCAAGAAAGGCAGGAGATGCTTTCAGGTGATTGATTGTCTTGAAAGGGGAATGGCACTTAGGTTGATTCTGCCACAGGGGTTTTATCTTCCCCTCTGCCCTGGCACAGCTGGGTGTGTGTTAGCCTCTCACCGACGGGATTCCAGTGTGGGCCAGGGAGGACTTGGCCTGGGTTGATTATCAATCCATGTCTGAGGGCATTAAAATGCTTTCTAGAAGCCGTTAATGCTTTAGATAAACACAGCATATAGTCTGCTCTTCTGCTGCAGGCACTGGGTGTGGGGACAGTGATTGGATTTGAGTCCCTCCTCCCCCCCACAGTAATGTTGGGTTTGCATTGTTATAAACATCCTGATTTTCTTTCTGTGACAATGGTTCATTTAAGGCTCAGCACTGGACAAATGTGTCAACCATGCTGAAGCCAGTGTAACCTGCCACATGTAGTGCAGCGAGCTGTAAGCCAGACTCAACAGTATCTTCCCAGCAACTTAAGCATCAAAATTTGGTTGGGGAAAAAAAACCCAAACTTGGAGGTTTCAAGGTAGGTTGTTACAAATTCATGTGTTGAAATCTAAGATTTAGTTCTGTTGAAGTTCATGTAAGACCCAGGAGAACCTGGTGGGAAGAACGTTGGTCTGAGGTGGACATACTGGAAGCTTCTCTCCCGACTCAGTCATTACCTGTGGGACTTCCTGAGCTGTGTAGTTAGGTGATCTGTTAGGTCTCTTCCAGCTATAAAGGTATGCCATTTTGTCTGCTATCACTGACTTGTACAAAGGTCTCAGCTCTCATGTCATTCTCAAGCTCTTTAAAAGATTGTTTTCCTTCTAAGTATCTTTTCTACTGAAGTTGCCAGGTACTGCAGGATGCACAGTTAAACTTCAATTTCAGATAATTCTGTTTTTTAGTAGAATTACCCCCAAATATTGCATGGGACACATTTATACTAAAAATGTACTTATCCAAAATTCAAATTTATTGGCAGGGGGGCAGACAGAATCTCGCTCTTTTCCCCAGGCTAGAGTGCAGTGGCATTGGCCTCAAACTCCTGGGCTCAAGCAATCATCCTGCCTCAGCCTCCCAAGTAGCTTGGACTACAGGTGTGCGCCATCAAGCCCAGCTTTCTATTTTTAGTTACCAGGCTAATTTTCCTATTTTTGGTAGAGATAGGGGTCTCACTCTTGCTCAGGTTGGTGTCAAACTCCTGACCTCAAGCAGTCCTCCCACCTGGGCCTCCCAGAGTGCTAGGATTATAGGCATGAGCCACCTCGCCCAGCCTAGCACCACTTCTTGAGTATTGCTCTATGAGGCAGGTTCGAGAGTGGCAAAGATTAAACTGCCTATCTTGGCAGAGATGCCTTTCTCTAGGTGAAGACTAGAAAGGCATCGTCACCTCCATCTGTCACCTGGCCTGAAAGGCATTCAAACTACTGAATTGAACTGGTAACAAAGTGATGAACAGGTTATTTGAGGTTTATTAAATGTATTGAGACCCAGCCCAGCCGTAAACACTGCAAGGCAGGTTTCTCTAACAGTCTCCTTAAGCCAAGTGTGAAGATGCCCCATGTTCATTCTGTCACTTCATTTAGCACATCCTGGCTTGCTCCAGCCAGGGATAGGGATGGAGTCAGGTGAGTACACTGTGGGGGGGGGCGGGGGAGACAGGATGGAAATGGAATTATTGGACTGGGTTTGGGAGGAGGTAGAGCTATTTCAGAACTTTATTGAATGTATTCTAATTGTAAGAATAAAGAGATTATGAATTTATGGCTTTGGTAACCCTCATTAATTTTTAAGTACAATGAAGAGTAAGTATCAGAAACTTTTACCACAATGCTAGCCAGGGGTTTTGAAACTATTTGATGTAGTTTTTGACTCCTGAGTGCATCGGAAGCTAAACTTCCCATGCCTCTGCCAGCCCGACTCCCGTGCTGGGCTAGGGAAGGGAATACCGAGTTATCTGGACAGGCCAGTGGAATCAACACTGACTTTTCTAGTTTCCTCTGTTCCCTCAAGAATTGGTGTACTAAACTGTGACTCTTAACCAGGGCCATCTATGCCAAGGAACAGTTCTCAAACAGCAACCAGTGGCATAGGGAACTCTCAAAATATGGTATACGAGTTCTGGCTCCAGCCTGTACCAACACTGGAGGGCTCCCAGGGAGAGGTGGTCCTGCAGTAGGGTGGCATCATGGTCACGTGAGATCCCCATGACGCCACGCCTGTGTTCTGTGAGCAGAACCCTCAGGCTGCTGCTAGTTTGTGGCTAACAGGAGATGGAGCACAGCGCTGCGCTTAGGTCCCTAGGGAGGGCGAGCTCATGGGGGCTCGGGATGGATTTACAGAGAATGGCTGATGAGGATGATGATGGGAACTATGAAGAAGCAGATGCTGTAGCTGGAAAACACAGTTGGGGCAGGGAGAAGTTAAAATGAGGCTGCAAGAGTTGGGAAGGCATGTGGTTCTGGGACATGATTCTTTCTGGGGACAAGGAGCTGCAAGTCCACAAGCAGTGACACATGATTTCTCAGATGCATCAGAGCAGACTTCAAGGTGAAGGAGAAACCTTTTATTGGCACAGACATTCCTTGTTAATTTGACAGGGTGAAGCAGTGATTTTGAAAGAACAGTAAAAGCTGGTTTCTCCCTAACTAGTTCTGTTGTGGTATGGAGGCTGGTGGGTCAGAAGCGAGTCATCAGCGCCGTGGTGTTTCAAGTTGCACCCTCGGGAGATCTGTAAAGCAGCACAGCTCTTCCAACTGTTGGACTTGTTCGTTCACATGATCAGCTTGAGGTGCACAAAAAATAAAATTTCTATTAAAAAAGAATCATGCCAAGGACAAGACCAGAGAGGGTTTGTGACATTGCACAGCTTCATATATGCAGGGCGGCTGCCATAACCACCTCTCGGAACCT
Source organism: Mirza zaza (assembly GCA_008750895.1). Classification (NCBI taxonomy): domain Eukaryota; kingdom Metazoa; phylum Chordata; class Mammalia; order Primates; family Cheirogaleidae; genus Mirza; species Mirza zaza. The sequence goes on from VSMD01079712.1 coordinate 24,532, forward strand.
GTCACAAATGGAGAAAGCTGCGTGCTCAGAGGTACTTCTGACAGGTGGCAACTGGCCGTGCCGTTAGGAACTCTGCCGTCTGTTCCCAGGTGTCCACCTTGCTTCCTGGAGATGCGCGGGTGGGGCGGGCCACAGCAGGCGCTAGTGCAGCACTAGTCTCGGGGAGGGGTGCGCTGTGCGCTCAGCACTGGCTTCCATGGTCTGACGCCTGCACGGGGACCATCCGTCAGTCCACTGAACAGGCTGGGAGGCAGCTGGGGCTTGGTCGCGTCTCCCTGGAAGGCAGCTCCGACGGCAGATGCGAGGTTTGGCCCAGTCCAGTCCTGCAGGCCCCGGTCTAAACCTCTCACATCTTACGTGAACTCGAAGAACAAAAGATATTCCTACCCCGTCTCATCCCCAGCCCAACTGGCTAAACTCAGGCAGCAACTCGCCCAGGGCTGGCCGGACAGCCCCGGCAGGTTAGATCTTTCCCCAGTACTGGTCAGAGCGTGGGATTCCCGCCACCACTTCCGATTCGATTCCACAGTGGTCCTGTCCTCTGAGGATTTTAAAGAAGCCTGGGAAAGAAAAGAAGGTGCTTTAAAGTGTGACGTGGGCTTCGCCCTTGTCAATATACTCACACCCATCCCTAAAAGACCGAGGACTAAGTCACCAAGCCCTGGCGGCTGCTAGGGTTTGCCCAGTAGTCAGCCCTTAACACCATGAGGACCCCGAGGCAGCACCTCCATGGACCCCACGTCACCCTTCGAGTCACGGCAGGGGGACGCAGTGAGAGCTGCGGCAGGCACCATCTGCTCTGTGGCTCAGATCTGCCCTTGTGGAGAGGTCACAGGCCAGCCAGAGTCTGGCTCACACATCCCTCTTCTTGGCAGGAAGGGGACTGGCACTCACCATTGTCGCCCCAGTCAGTGTTCCAGGAGTTGGCAACCAGCCAGTAGGGGACACCATTCTCCTTCCCCCAGCCCAGGATGCGGATGGCATGGCCGCCCATCATGTCTCCAGTCATGTGCTGGTACACCCCTGAGGAAGGGAAATCTGGGTATACTGAGGCCAGGCCACAGACCCCCTCCCAGAGTACCCCCAACTCCACGGGTCACCCCTAGCCAGGAGAGACAGGTTCCATGAGGGGCCAGCAGGTCCCCACGGAGAAGTGCTGCAACCCCCGCTGTCCCACGAGAAGGCTCTGGGGCCTCCCATGACAACATTGGGAAATAAAACGTATTTTTGAAACCCCAACACACAAAGTATGTTGAGTAAATATTAAAATGAAATCCCAAAAATGTGCATATTGGTTGACTTTAAAAATAAAAGTTCTAATAAATACATTCTAATTTATGAAACAAATTTAATACTAAATGACCAATGATCTGTTTTACATACTGGGATGCTACCTAAGGGTTTGTTAAAAGGGTTGTGCGACTTATGGAGTTGTAACCCTGCTGCTCCGGGAGCACCCCGCAGAGGTGGCGAAGGAAGGGTGGTGCTGGCTGCTCAGAGGCTGCCCACCTGGCCTCCCAGGGGCATCACTGCCAAACTGGACATGCAGCTTTTCACAGAGGTGGGGACTGTGCTGAGAACCACCAGCTTTATGGTATTTGTTTCCTGCCAGATCACCTTCCTTTGTCCAATTCTTGTTTTACAAGGTTCAGAGCTTTGGGGTTTTCAATCTAGCTGGAGGCAGTGGGACAGAGGCAGTCGGCAAAGACAGTTCACCTGGAACCCGGGGCTGCTAGGGACACTGGCGGATGGGGCTTCCTTCCTTGGTGTGGGACCCACAGCACTGCCCAGCCCTAGATATTAGGCATGAGGCTGGGCCTTTGCAAAGACAGAGATGAATAAAACATGTCACTTGGTCCAGACACAAAAGACTTGCCACTATAAGGTGCCACGTGGGCGAAGGCAGGCATGCCCCGCCGCCAGGGAGAGGCAGGCTCCACGGAGATGTGCAAGCTGAGCTCCAGACATTGGAAGGAACTAGCCAAAGAGAAATCCCTGGAGCAGGCCTGGGAAAGCTGCGTGCAGAGACCCGGGGAGCACGGCAGGTGGCAAGGGCTGGGCTGCAGTTACACGGAATCTCAGGGTCCTGATGCCTGCGGGGGCCAGGGGACAAGGGGAGCCCACTGCCCTTCCCAGCCCCCCTCACCTTCCTGCCCAGTCAGGCCCTGCTGGCCACCTGCACCATGCTGGCACCTGAGCTCAGACCCCACCCAACCTCCAGCCCCTGCTGCTGCCAGACATGGGCACACACCTTTCTTGTACATCAGGAAGTCCGAGTACACAGAGAACGCTCCCTCCACCGGGCCGTTTTTGTAGATCTCGGCCATAATCTCCTCCTCACTGTTGGGGACGCTGTAGGAACTGTATCCTGGAAGATGAGCCAAGGCAGGGTTGGGGTAGTGCCAGGGCCTCCTGCAGCTCCACCTCCCCAGGCACTGATTTGGGAGAGGACTGTGTATCTAGGGGACTTCCCCAGCACGGAGAGCTCAAAGAAGGCATCCCTGAGGGCATAAGGATGGGGCTGGGGCTGGGAGCAAGGAAGGTAGGGAGCAGCAACCATGAGCCCCTGGTAGAGGCCAGGGTACCCTAAGGCTCCAGGGCATGTCACTTGCTTGTAAAATGAGGGGTCTGGTCCCTTCCTGGGAGCTCTCAGGCTGAGTTAGGGTGGAACAGGCAGAGAATGGGGGGGTGCTGCTCCCTCTGGCAAGACAGGAGTGCGTCCTCCTTCCAGTCTCCACCCTGGGACTCCTGGACTTGGGTTCATGTGAGGGAGGTGGCCAGAGACGCCGGACCCCGGCACATTCCTTACCGTAGTGCTTGTCTTCTTTGTAGGTCGGGCTGTAGCCAGGCTCGCAAGTCTTGCTGCACCTGGGAGTGTCTCCCTCCCCCGTGCACGCAGGCCGGGTGCCGTTGACGTGGTGCTCGCAGGGAGGGATAGAGTACGGCCTGCAGCCTAAGGGGACCGAGGCAGGGAAGGGGAGGCATCAGCCTACGGCTCCCACCAAGGCCCTTCTAGGCACCTGCAGGTCCTGCCGCAGAGGACTGGCTGGTCTGTCCACTCTCGGCCCAGCCCCCTGCCCCCAACCCTCACTTTATAATGGAGCACGAAGCCATCACGACTCACTGCTTGTACAACCCACCTGGCCAGACAGGGGCCGAGGGTGCACTCACCTACGTGGGAGTCATAGAGGCCACCGGAAACCAGGCCCTTTCTTGTCCAGAAGTTCCAAGCTTCGGAGGGATAGCCGCCGTTGCAGCTAAGAGAGATTAAGCTCACTGTGAGGGAGGCTCTAGCTGCTTCCCAGACCTCTGCCTGGTACCCAAGTGCCCTGGGTCACTCCTGGACCCACCGCTGCCTCCAACGACTGGGACAGCAGTCCTCCAGGTCCCAAATCCCCCAATTGCTCTTCTGCCAGCAGATCATCCACGCCCTCGAGACGACAGACTCTCACATTCATGCCTGTGCCAAACTAGGCCACATGTGCCCTTCTTTCTAGAAAAGAGATTCTCAACTGCGCAGCACGTTAAAATTCTCTGAGGTATTACAAAAAACCACCAATGCCAGTGGCTGTGCCTTAACTGGTTTGGGGTTAGGCCCCAGGCACTTCTTTTTTTTTTTTTTTTTTTTAGACAGGGTCTTACTCTGTCACCCAGGCTGGAGTACAGTGGTGTCATCAGAGCCCATTGCAGCCCCGAACTCCTGGGCTCAAGGGATCCTCCTGCCTCAGCCTTCTGAGTAGCTGGGACTACAGGTGCGCACCACCATGCCCAGCTAACTTTTTTGTATTACATGTTTTGTAGAGCTGGCATCTTGCTATGTTGCTCAGGCTGGTCTCAAACGCAAGTAATCCTCCTGCCTTGGCCTCCCAAAGTGCTAGGATTACAGGCTCAAGTCAATGCGCCCAGCCTCCAGGCACATTTTTTTTTTTTTAGAGAGAGTCTCGCTTTGTTGCCCAGGCTGGAGTGAGTGCCCTGGGTCAGCCTAGCTCACAGCAACCTCAAACTCCTGGGCTCAAGCAATCCTGCTGCCTCAGCCTCCCGAGTAGCTGGGACTACAGGCATGCGCCACCATGCCCGGCTAATTTTTTCTATATATATTAGTTGGCCAATTAATTTCTTTGTATTTACAGTAGAGATGGGGTCTCGGTCTTGCTCAGGCTAGTTTCAAACTGTTGACCTCAAGCAATCCACCTGTCTTGGCCTCCCAGCGTGCTAGGATTACAGGCGTGAGCCACTCCGCCCAGCCTGTCTAGGCACATTTTAAAAAGCTCCCAGGGGCCGGGCGCGGTGGCTCACGCCTGTAATCCTAGCTCTCTGGGAGGCCGAGGTGGGCGGATCGTTTGAGCTCAGGAGTTCGAGACCAGCCTGAGCAAGAGCGAGACCCCATCTCTACTATAAATAGAAAGAAATTAATTGGCCAACTAATATATATAGAAAAAATTAGCCGGGCATGGTGGCGCATGCCTGTAGTCCCAGCTACTTGGGAGGCTGAGGCAGCAGGATTGCTTGAGCCCAGGAGTTTGAGGTTGCTGTGAGCTAGGCTGACGCCACGGCACTCACTCTAGCCTGGGCAATAAAGTGAGACTCTGTCTCATAAATAAATAAATAAATACATAAATACATAAATAAATAAAAAGCTCCCAGGTATTTCCATAATCTGCAGCCACGGCTGACCACTGCTACTATAGAACCAAGGCCAGACTTTGGCCCTGGGCAGGCACCAGAGAGAGGGATTTAGTTCTGCGCAACCAACCTGAGAACCCTCAGGTCATCCTTCATTGCAGATAAGGAAACAGTCCCCACTGTGCTCACGTTTCCCTGAGCAAGAAAAGAAGCAGGCGAGACAAAAGCCAGGCCTGGTGTCTCCTGTCCCCCCACCTCCCCCGAACCTGTGTGGCCGGCACAGATCTGTGGGGCCAGCCGGGTGCAGATACCTCCCAAAAGGTGGCAGCCAGCCCAGGCCCCCCTTCCAGACTCCCCAAGTCCCCAACACTGTCTCAGCAAAGCAAACACCTCCTGACTCTACTACTTCCCTCCCCCAGGGAGTCCTCCAAGTCATTCCCCCTGAGTGGCCTGGGCTGAGGGTCTCAGGTGCAAACCCGCAGCGGGAGGCATAGCCCCCAACTTACCCGTCCCCGCACTGGCCACCGCAGCAGGTGAGCATGTCCTCCGCAGACACCTCCACGCTGACGTGGCCATTGGTATGGATGCAGATCCGGTCGGAAATGGACTCCACAGCCCCGAAGGCCTGCAGGAGCGAGCCCCCCACGGGTGAGGAGGCCACCCCTCTGGGACTGTGGCCCTCCCTCCCCTGGGAGGATCACAGTGAGCACACCCCAGACTAGTCTCTCCCAACATCAGGGCAGGCTCCCGGGAGCCAGCTCAGTTTTACAGCGAGAGACCCATCTACCCTGAACCTCTCCACGTTGGAACTCAGTTCAGTCCTGAAATATGTCATTTGGGTGTTTTTTAAAAAATATATAAATACACAGCTTGTTCAGAAGACAAAATGTAAGACTCTACTTACACACAGTCCCTGGAGAATCAAATTCATAGAGACAGAGAGTAGAATGGGGTGCCAGGGGCCAGGGACTGGGGAGTCAATGTTAATGGGGATGGAGTTTCAGTCTGAGGAGCTGGGAAGTTTTCTGTGGATGGATGGGGGTGACGGCTGCACAATGACAGGAATGTACTTAATGTCATGGAACCGTCAGAGAAGGGAAACGGCTCCACCACCCGTGTGCGGGGGCTTCCGATCTGCAGGACACGGCACCACTGTCACTCTGCCTCGTCCCTGCAATAACGCTTGGCCACAGGGAGCAGCATCATTTCTATATCGATGGAAACTGGGACTCGGACAGTTTACGTAACTTGCCTCGTCACCGTGGGTCCCACCCCAAACTCCCCGACTGCTCCCCGCGCCTGTGACCCCTGGCTGCCAGCAGGGCCTTACCCAGCACGAGCCACAGGAGCCCTGGTCTCGGATTTCTTTGATGGTCGGACAGTTGGGCCACTGCTCCCGAGAATCGAAGCTCTCAGGCAGCTTCATGTCCTCAGCAAACTTCACTCTGGAGAAAGGAAGGTCTTCGTTACAAGCGCTCACCCTGAGACTCACTCTCCCACCCCTGCAAAGGCCTCCTGGGTAAGAGCAGCTGACTCTGGACGGGGGTTACACTCCCCTCCAAAGGAGTGAGCACAACACATATGGGAGCAGTTTGCAGGGAGGTTTCCCTTGGAGTTTTACAAAGCAAAACCTAATTCTGTTGCACAATGCAACTTACCATTCTGCATGCTTCTTTCTTGGCTTATTTAGTGGATATGCTTTCAAGAGTTTTATCCACAGTGTCCAGATAGTGTTTCTGGTTTCCCCCACCCTACTTGCCAATCATAAACATCTGCCCGGGCTCCTCATGTCATCTGTAATAACGTCGCCACTGTGCAGCAGATGGCGGGTGCCTATAACTTACCCATCCCATCCTCACACAGACATTTCCACTGCTTGTTAAAAGAGTATTATCTGCATGAAAATGTCCACTGCAGAGTTTTCTAGAAAAATAAAACACTAACGGCAGATCATATGGCTTTTCTTGAGGCTCTGCAGCTCTGGGTGAAGTGAGACCGAGGCCAGGGAGGCCTTTCTTTCTTCCTTCCCGCTGCACCGAACAAAACACCCACTGTTCACGTGACCACAGTGCGAGGGAGCAGGCTCTCACCTCTGGGGCAGCTTGGGCCCGCCCAAGAAGGTGCCACACAGCCTCTTCAGGTAGCTCATGTCCACGTTGTGGAAGTTGTGTCCAGCCTAGAAGAGAACCGCGCCCCAGACGGTCACCCACCAACAGAAGGGTTTGCAGGTGAGGGGTGGATGGGCACGACAGCCCTGACTGCGGAAGGCCGGGGGTCCTGCCCAGCTCAGGGGAGACATGCGGGTTGGGGCACTCCCCAGACAGGCTGGGATGGGAGTTAGGGGACAGCCTGGAGTGACATCTGGGCACAGCACAGCTCTCAGACCTATGGGTGTCTCTTCTGACCTGCTGACAACAAGAGACCCTTCCAGGCCCCGAACATGGCTCATTCCTCACTTCTTGCTTCCCTTAGCAGGGCTGGGCAGAAATCAGAAGGGTACCAGGACCCCAACGAGCCATCGCTGCTAGCACAGCAGGGCAGCACGGGGTTTGCCTGGTGTGTGTATGGGACACAGAGGAGGGGCCGTGGCTCTGGAGCTCCCTCGACTCTGGGTAACTTCATTCTTCAACCGTCCAGGATAGAATGTGCCATGGGCCACAAGTGGAGCCACCACCCCGTCCCTGGAGTTGGCGTGCACAGACTGGCTGGCAGAAGGGAAATCCAAAGGAAGCAGCCCCACAACCTACCTGCCACGTAGTGTTCTGCTTGTTGACATAGTTGACCAGCTCGTCTGACAGGGGGTGGAAATAGGGCCTGCTCTGGGCGGTGGTCAGTGCCAGCAAGCAGCAGAGGGAGGCCAAGAGCTGCCACATGTTGGAAGCTGGATCCTGAAGCCACCTGGAAAGGACGGGAGACGTCAGGGTGCTTCTCCCGCATGCGGCCCAGTGCCGCTTCTCCACAGCGGCCCAGTGCTCAACCCACACAAGGGTGCCATCTCGGGCGTCGTCCTGGCTCCAGCAGAGGACCCCCCAACAGCTCCGAGTCCCAACTGCACCCACAGCACAAACGAACGTGTGCACGCCGACAGAGGAAGCCGGGGACTGTGCTGGGCTGCACCCGGCCCAGGGCCCTCAGCTATTTTAAACTGCTTTTCCTGGATTTGCGGGACAGAGTTTGGCAGGATGTTTCCCGAGTTAGGCATCTGAAAGAGCAAAGCGTCTGTGTGACCATGTCCTGAGTGGAGGGCCAGGGGGACAGGACGAACGGGTGAGACAGTGCAACCCACCAGCCCATCCCACAAAACAGCAAACACAACCCGGCACTGCGGCCGAGTGGAGACTGAGGAAGTCAGCTGGCTTGGCCTGTGGCACCAGCCTTCTGGGATCCCCTGGTTTATCCAGTCAGCCCAGGGCTCTGCTTCCGGCTCCAGAGACGGAGCTTTCGGAGATGGGTGCCCTTCACATCCGTCCCTCAGCCCTCTGAGCCTGGACCTGCCCGTGAGTCAGAAGACCGGCTACTTCCAGCTCGAACTGTGAGTCCCTGTTCCAAGCAGGTGGCTCTAACAAAAGCAAGAAGCGTTTCCTGGGCCCCAAGAGAGCCACACACAGGAGCTGGGTGGGGTGGGGTGGGGGGTGTCCCACCCCCGACCTCCAGGGGCTTAAGCTCGAGCAACAGTTCTGTCTGCAGGATAAGGGTGTGAGGATGGCGAGATGTTCTGGAAGAACTCTGACCGAAGCTAGCCCTCTGGGGCAGCAAAACATATTCTAAACCTCAGGTAAATGCTGGCTCAGGAGCGAAGCACAAACCAGCCAGCACACCCCCCAGGCGTGAATCAGTGCGCAACCCCCCCCCCACCAGCCCGGTGAGGCCAAAGGAAGTGAACTCGCCCAAGGGGTGGTGCACAACAAGAGCTGGCTGGATGCAGAGCCACATCTTTCGCTGTGACTCCTTACTCACAAAGATCTTAATTAAGGACAATCTGAAAGTCTTATGAAGAAAATTAATGCACTTTAAAAACGTAATACTAAAGGAAAGCCTACAGCTGGCATAAAACCCCACCTTAAAGGAGAAATGTTCGCATGAAAATAAAAAGTTTCTCTCTAAAACAAGACAAAAAAAATAGCACTAACCTATACTTAAGGCTTCATTTCTTTGATGTACAAAAAGGCTCTTAAAAACCAGAAAACCAGAAACAGCATAACTGAAAAATGGCAAAGGGATGCACACTGACCGCACAGAAAAAATTACAGAACACCTTCAGCGAGACGCAGAGGTAATCAAGGTGATATTGATCTCATGGGGCTGGCAAAGGCTGGACAGCTTGGTGCTTCTTGGCGGGGCTCAGGACATGGAGAAACAGAGGCCAGCATCAACAGTGAGCACACAGGGGCGGCTACCACCACGGAGAGGCCACCCGGGTGACGCCTGTCAATTTCTAAATCTGTACGCCCTCTGACTCAGCACTATGAGGCTTAGAAATTTATCCTGCATATATATAAACACTAGCCCCCAAATGCCAAGATCCAGGTACACGGAGGTTCCTTAACTATCGTGTCTTAGCAAAAGACCAGAAACAAAGCAAGTGTCTAGTAACAGAGAATAACTGTGAAATCATGGTAAATGGCTACACGGCACACAAAGTAGCCGCTAAGAAAGGAACCAGTTGCAGTGAAGGCGCTGCACTGATACAGTAAAAACACCCAAGTCACACTGTTAAATGGGAAAACAGCAAGTTGCAGACAACTGACTGACGTGAGCATATGAGCCTCTTAAACCAAGCACACGGGCAGACAGAGGTGCTCCTGCCACTGCGTGCGGAATGTCACGGAGGGTGCAGGAGCCGTCAAGAACTGCAGCAGGGAGACTGTTCTTTTCGCTATCTACCCTTGCTTTTTTTTCTTCTTTCTCTTTCATTATTTTTCTTTTCTTCTTTTTACCAAGACGTTGGTAGTTGCAGCTTTTTTTTTTTTATTGAGTATGTTCCTGTTATTTCAAGGAAATATTCCTGTTATTTTTGTTTCTTTTAGGAAGAAGTCAGTAAGCAGTGTTATGAAAGGAATCGAGCCACACTAAATTGATAAAAGGACATTTCTTCTAACGATCCCTATCTCCCCTGCACCAACGAGGTTTCCTCCCTACTGACTTTCTGCTCAAAACACTTAGCCTTCCCTCTCTCAGTGACTCAGGGGCAGGCAGGTCCCACGTGGCCTTATGTGCCGGTGACCCACGTGGCCTCCAAACCCCAAGGGAAACGTGTCTCCTGCACAGACAACAAAGCAGCCGGGTTCTTTCCTTTTTAGTGACACCTTCTGACTTACACGTGGCATTTTAACCTTCTTCCAAGATAAGAGGAGCTGGTGCAGAAAAACCGGGTGTCCCCTCCCTGTAGGTGGGAGCTCATGTTAATGGTGGGCGGACCCTAGAATCCCCGTTTGAAGGGTCGCTACCCCTGCTATGGGGATGGACTTGGCCGCATCTTCAGGAAGCACCCTGAGAGACAGGATGCTCCCCATACATCAAACAGGGGTGTCCTCGGGTGCCCCCCATGGGGGGGCTTGGCATCTGTTAAGATGTTAAATAACAAGCCAAGCGCAGAATGGGAGGTTTCCACGGCAACTTGAATTTTTAAAAAGGTTTCTTTGGTTTCTGTGCTGGCAGGGAACAGAGGCACCTCCCATGTTGCAAAGGGTTCTCAGCTCCTGCACACCCACTTGCCATGCCCATTCCTGTGGCCTGAGGGGCCCCCTTGCCACTTGGTAGCAGTGGGACGTCCCTGCACTTACCCTTCTTTTCCTCTGGTTCTGCAGGTCCTGCCCATGTGTGCTGTCACTTGCATGCTCCCTACTAATCACCAGGCTCCCCGTGACTAGGGACTGTGAGCTGGAGGCAACCCTAACCCTAACCATCCACCACCCAGCCCCAGCCCATTCTGAGCAGTGGGAAGCAGCTGTCCTTTCGGCCCAGTCCCCCAGCTCAAGGCTGGGGGCACTTCAGGCTCTTCTGCTCCTCCCCTGCAGCAGCACCTGGGCTGGGGTTCCCGGGGCCACCAGGCGCTGTAGCCGGGGCTGAGGACAAGCTCTGGGCTGGTGGTCGGGAAGCTGCGTTTGGTCTCGGCTCTGCCGCTTACCGGCTGGCACTCTTGGGCACTGCCCCTGCCTGAGCCACGCTCTCAACACCTGTAGAATGGAGCTAATGACCACCACTCCTCCAGGTGGAAGTTGAGAAGGAACCGAGGGGTCCAAGAGCGCCTACGCCGGTGCCTGGCATGCAGTGACAAGGCATCGAGGGCTGCCCTGCTCCTGTCCTCTCTTCACCCCTTCTCCCCACTTGGAGCCCCCAGGTAATTCCGGTTCATTCCACACCTATTCCAACACTTCCACATCTCCAAGAAGAGTCTGAATTAAAATAAGCTTTTTAACCTCTGGTAACTTCCACATTTAACATCCAAAAGGGTTTCTGACTGCTGGGAGCCCAGACAGTATGAAGCCAAACTGGACCGTCCTAGAGTGGACAGACGGATGCCCTGAGAGTGGTGACAATTTCACTCCACTGAGCACCTGATGCCTTTCTCTCTCTCCACAGCCCCACAAATCTTGAAAGCTTTGGACGAACACAGATGGTAAAAACTGTGCTGTTGACAAGCCAGGTCATGGGACACACCAATCATGGGGGCTTAGCATGAAACAGCAACCTGCTTTCGCTTCCCCTTGTGTAGGCAAACACTCCCCTTTTGTTTCTCAATTCTGTGGTCTTTTTTTTTTTTTTTTTTGATCTGTGTCTCTAATTACAGGAGATGATGAACAGAAAGTCCTTATTTCACAAGGGAACGGGGCCCAAATGGGAGAACACTTGCATGCCACTCCCTACCACCACCCCCGCTTCTGGATGTGGCTGGTGGAAGAACAGTGCAGGCAGATGTCATTTCTAGCTAGTCCTTAGTCACCTGGGCTGCATGGGCAGACCTGGGTTCCACTGCCCCTCTCTGTCCCTTTTCCAAGGTAATCTCTGGCTTAACCTGTAGAGCACTTAACAGTTTATATGAAAGCATGTTCCACTGACATTCTGTAGAATGCTGACATTTGCAAAAAAGAACATGTGGCCAGGTGATCCTATCAACCAAAACACTCCCTTCTTGTGGCAAAACTATTCCCCCACTACCTTGAAGCCATTTCCAGGATAAACACAGACCTCAGGACTATGGAGGGAGGGAGAGAAAACGAACATTGAAGGAGGGGAGTTGATGCCAAGTCACAGGAGGTTTTAAGTCCTGACATCCTTAAAGAATCAGTTTTGGCTGCTCTAAGCTTGCTAAAGAAAGCTTTCTTACATGGTTAAAAAGCCCTCAGGCAGACTGGACTCTAAATCTGTAAAGGATTTAAGGAGACTAGAGACATGAACCTACAATTTCCAAATAAGCCAGTTGCAATCTGCTGGCTAACACAGGAAAAAAAAAGTGAATGAATTTCCAATAGTCTTTCATCCAATATCTGTCTCTTCCCTGCCCGTCCGTGCTGTGAAACTACTGCTAGCCTCTTTCACAGTCGGCTCTAAAGAATCAAAAAGAACTGGGCATCTACGTTCTGCTAGTAGCCACCAGATGACGATTGTGCCTCACAGATAAGCAGAGTGGCTCTGGGCCAGGGGAAAGGTGGGAGGATCTTCATGAAGAAAGACCCTGCCGGAGAACTTTACGAGTTTCTTTCTCTTCCATAAAAACTTCTCTTCCCTCTCTCACTGCCATTAAAGGTGGATGCTGCTCAACTTTCGACCACTTCAGTACACCCACAAAACAAGACCGTGCAGATCTTCCGGTCCCCCCCAACTTCAGCTGGCCAGTGACACCGTAACGCCAGGGCAGCCCTGTGGTGGGCAGGAGTGTGTTGATCTCAAATATGCTCCCGACAGACCTGAAGGAGACCCGAGACTTTTCCTTTTTGAGTTTGAATGACACAAAGCCTTGATGTGGTATTTCATGTTTTATGTTTTTGTTCCTAATGAAAAAGTGTTCAACAGCTTGGCTTCTTGGTTTATTATGTTTAAATTCAGAACCAAAACAGGACAGGGCCAGGTGTGGTAGCTCACATCTAACCCTAGCACTTTGGGAGGCCAAGGTGGGAGGATTGCTTGAGGTCAAGAGTTCAAGACCAGCCTGAGGAAGAACGAAACCACTGTCTCTACAAAAAAATAGAAAAATTAGCTGGGTGCAGTGGCACATGCCTGTAGTCCCAGCCACTAGGGAGGCTGAGGCAGGAGGATGGTTTGAGCCCAGGAGTCTGAGGTTGCAGTGAGCTATGATGACACCACTGCATGTTAGCCTGGGCAACAGAGCAAGACCCTGTCTCAAAAAAGAATAAAAAGAAAATAAAGGGCTCCTAGGCCTCAGTCTCATCTGTCTCCTTATGAACAGGTACCAGCTGCCTCTCTGTCCCGAGCAGGGCTCCCTGCAGCCACGGCCCCCATGCAACTGCCGTGTGATACGGAAGAGGCAGCAGCCCTGCCGACCAGCCTTGGAGGCTCCTGGGGAGCCAGGAGGAGAGGGAAGGTCCTGCACCAGTTACCCTTTAGCCATTCGCGTCCTTCCTCTGCTGCCCGCCTGCCAGCCAGCATCCAAAGCCAGTCACTGCTTTGCACCAGGTGCAGCAGGGCCGGCCCAGCTCTGCATGTGCAGAAAGCACCCGCCACACCCACAAGTGGAAAGCGGCTTCACATCAGCTGTGGCAACCCCACATCCTGCGTGTCGGTGAAAATCACTACTGTGGGCTTAAAACAGTGGGCACTACGAAGGCCTTTAGCAACTGAAAATGTTTTTCTAATTGCTGCTGGGAAACAAGACAATTTGGGGAGTTCTGGAAGCTTTTGCTTTCAGCTCTAATGTTACCGACTTACTGAGATGCTGCTTCCCCATGTCTCTGTTTGATAATGAAGACTCTGGGCCTGCTTTTATAAAAGCATCTAGAGATCCTTTGATTTCAGTGAGGCTGGTGGTCATTACAGGACCACTAAGCCAGCCTGCGGGAGCACGGCTGTGCCCAGCTCCACCGCAGGCCAGAGTACACTGGGCACGGACGGCCTGGCAGACAGGAGAGCGGGCAATGGGAAGGCCTTGCCTCATCAGCTTGGTCCTGTTTTCCTCTTGGGGCCCCAGGAACAGACACTCATCTCACGAGGCTGATGGAAGACAGAAGGAGATGCTCTTTTGAAAGTGCCTCCCACGCACGCGGCTGCGAAACCTCCCCCTCCTCCCCATCCCTGGTAGGGCGAACAGACATCTCCCACCGCACAGCACAGCTAACGCTTGCTGTCCCAGAATGATTATTTTTATTTTCAAAAGTATCCCACTTTGGATGAAAAAATTACGTACCATTAGTGACAAGGCCTTGAATGTTGATAGGTTCTGCTATCTTGACTGCCACACTAAAGCACACCACATACACCAGCAGGGCTTAAGTAGACTGAGAATGGGTGGCAGATGGCTCCTGGCACTCTGATGTGGTTTGAGAAGAAGCCTCAAACCCTCAAATGGCAGAAGCCCTCAGCTGGCACCACCCTCCCAGGATTTGAGCAAGCCAGTAAGCCATGTGACTGTGTGTGTGTGTGTGTGTACACGTCCTGCCCGAGTCCAGGTCAGAGGGTCACGGAGCGGCCCAGCCTCACTGGGTCTCATCAGGCGGGGCATCTAGATGTCTCTGATGGTGCTGTCTGCTGGGTTGCTTCACTATCTTGGTGGTACAGGTCCCATCCTCCTCCATCTGTGCTTGCTGGTGACACTAGATTATCTTGAAATGACCAGACCAAAGGAGGTACTGGCCTGGTCAAGACTGCCGACCACACGCCCTTCCTAGCACGCAGCATCCACAACGCTGGAAAAGGACCTCAATCTTCTAGAAGGCTAAGGAAATGCGAGGCTTGAGAAAAGACCAGGTGTAAGCCCTGAATGTGTGCCCCTAAGCAGGGAAGGATAGCTGTCAGGAGATCGAGTTCTACATGAAATTCCACCACTATGATCTGGGTGGTCCCAACTACGTCGCAAACTTCTAGAAGCCTCAATTTTCTCATCTGTAAAGTGGAAGAGTAAGTCAACCAGCGCTTATACCTCACACAGCTTCTGAAGTTTCACTGACCAACAACAAAAACAGAAGAAACTTTACTAATCAGTGTGTTCCTAGGGCAAAGAATTAAAATTTGAATTTCTAGTCATGAAAACTAAAAGAGGTGTACTATTTCAAACCCAACAGACTGGCAAAAACATAAAGTCTGGTAATGTCAAGTATTGGTAAATATGAGTAACAGGAACTCTCCACATTGCTGGGGGTGTAAATTGATACAACCACACCAAACAGCACTCAGCCAATATCTAGTAAAACGGAAGATGCACACAACTTATGACACAGCAATTAATTTCACTTCTCCTGCTTTTTCTCTAGAGAATCTCTGGGAAGCATCTGAGATATACAAGGATATTTACTATAACAGTGTAAGCAACAGTGAAAAAAACGTAAATACTCTGTACCTCAGTAGATAAATACTGTTGTCGTACACTTAAGATGAATGAATTAAATCTGTATGTATCAGCTTAGAGAAATCTCTCAAACGTGAGTGAGAAACAATACAAGCAGTATAAACAGAGTTATATAAATTTTAATAACATTGTTTACAGATTGATAAAGTTTGAAAAGGACATGGCTGGGCGTGGTGGCTCATACCTATAATCCCAGCACTCTGGGAGGCCCAGGCGGGTGGCTCGAGGTCAGGAGTTCAAAACCAGCCTGAGTGAGACCCAGTCTCTACTAAAAATAGAAAGAAATTAATTGATCAACTAAAAATATATAGAAAAAATTAGCCGAGCATGGTGGTGTATGCCTGTAGTCCCAGCTACTTGAGAGGCTGAGACAGTAGGATCGCTCGAGCCCAGGAGTTTGAGGTTGCTGTGAGATAGCCTGGGCAACAAAGTGAGAGGGGAGAGGGGAGAAGGCAGAGGGGAGAGGACAGAGGGCAGAGGGGAGAGGGCAGAGGGCAGAAGGGCAGAAGGGAGAGGGGAGAGGGGAGGAGAGGAGAGAAGAGAAAAAAGAAAAGGACAAAAGGAAAGTGTAGGAGAATCATAAGGAGAGAAAGAGTAGACAGAGGGTACAAAGCCCCTCTGGAAGAAGCAGGCACAGGAGTGGAAACTGACATGGCACCAGAGATGGAACCTCCCCACCCCCTGACCTCAGATGAGCCTGAGACTGAGGTCCCAGGTCTGTAGAAGGGGAGGATAAGGTTTAAGTTTAAAAAATGAGAGGATCAGTTAAAAGTCTAAACATGTAGTGGGGTTGGAGCCCTCTATCTCCTACCCCACACAGACCAGGGTGGACATATAAACACTAACAGCCACGCAAGGACTCACACAGCTGTTCTCAGGCAGCTCCTAGAATGTATGCTGAGAAGATGCCAGGTGTAGGCTGCACCTCTCACCCAAATGCCCAGGAAGCACAATACACACCTGAATACACAATACACACCTCACAATACACACCACAACACACACCTCACTTGCACTCAGCAGCCAACCCCCACCATCTCCATTTACATGAATCACAGGAAAGTGTCCATTTCCACTTTCCATAGGAAAGTGACCCTTTCCAATCTACAAAAATTCCTGTTTCATATAGTTCAACAAACTTCTAATACTTTCCTTGTGCTAGACCATTGGGCTGCAGACCTGTAACTCTCCTCCTCTAAATATTTCAAGTGCTTAGCTCCCAAGGATGGGATAGTCTACACAATCACAACACCTGACTGCATTAAAAAAAAAAAAATTACCCAACAGACACCCAAGGTGCCTGTGAAAAGTGATCTCTCTTCACTTCTCAATCCAACCACCAAGGGCAATACAAAAATATCTTTTACCCCTAAAATGAGTGCAACTTCCTCTTCCAACTCCCAGGCCCAGTGGTTAGGGAAAGAAAAGAATGAACCTGTCTGCAAGGACCTCAGCCGAAACTGCTGAATCAGCACCACATGGGTGGTTTCCACCTGGAGCCAAAGGACTTCTACCCCTCGCCCCTGACCAGTTTGGAAACAGGGTTGTCCTGAGCCAACATCAAAAAGAGTTGTTGGAGCCAGGGCTGTGTCTGGCTTGTGTCACCACTGGGACCTGCGGGATCGTCACCCTTCCACCAGGCAACACCCCCAGCTCTGGGACAAATGTCTCTAAGAGAGTGGAAGCCACTTTTCTCCAGGGCACCTTCAACTCTCCTTTCGGAAAGCTACACAGGGTGGGCGGCCCAGCCCCTTTCCCTGTGAAACTCAAGGGTTCTAGGCCGGATGCCCTGGTTCACACCTGTAATCATAGCACTGTGGAAGGCCAAGGCGGTAGGGATCTCTCAAGGTCAGGAGTTCAAAACCAGCTTGAGCAAGAGTGGAGACCCCATTTCTACTAAAAATAGAAAAAAATTAATTGGCCAACTAAAATTATATATAGAAAAAATTAGCCGGGCATGGTGGCGCATGCCTGTAGTCCCAGCTACTCGGGAGGCTGAGACAGAAGGATTGCTTGAGCCCAGGAGTTTGAGGTTGCTGTGAGCTAGGCTGACACCACGGCACTCTAGCCTGGATGACAGAGTGAGACTCTGTCTCAAAAGGAAAAAAAAGGGTTTTTGTCTCAAAAAAAAAGGGTTCTAGGTCACCATCATCATCACTGTAGCCAACAGGAAATAACCCTCACTAAGGAGAGGACATTATGGAAGGAAAGCAGAGCAGCCTCTATGAAGCCAACAGCCTTCTAAGCCTCCTCACCCTGTCTTTGGAATCATCAGGATGAGTGGCCTCAGCTAGTTCTCCTCTGGTGGAAGGCACCTAGGGTCAGTTTTTCCAGGATGCCAAAAGGTGCTAGATCTCCCTTTGAACCCCTCCTCCGCTTCTCAGCCAGGTGTATGGGGGAGTCTCCACCGGGTCAGGTGGAGGAAATGTGAGGCCCAGGCTATAATCCTTTTCCCTGCTCCTGCCTCTTGGCCTCCTTGGTGCCTGGGGAAAGGGCCCACCTAGGCCCACTAAGAAGCCAAGTGCAATTCACTTCCCCCAGGCCCACCAGGCCAGCCCTGCCAACCTCCCACACTCTTGGGCCTCCAGGGTCTCTAACTGAGGCAGGTGGCACTGCCCCAGGGACGAACCTTGCTTCCGCCTCCCCCACAGAAGAGCAGGTGTGGGGAGTGACCTCCTCCCCCCTTCTCCCAGGGAGGGGACGGGGCAAGCCTGATCCAATCTCCTACTATACGCTCTGCCTGCGTCTCTTCCTGTTTATGAATTTAACTCTTCATGCAGTTCCACCCCACCCCATGTTCCTGTTTGCAAGAGGACCTGCCTTGTGGGGTCCCCGGAAGTGTGTGGGGTTATGTGCAGAAAGTTGCCCAGACAAACCCTTTGGAATAAGAAAAAAAAACCAAAATAGATGCCGTGGGGCACCGAGGCCCAGGGGCTGACCAGGGGCTGGGAGCGAGATGTCAGCCCCGGGTCGCTGGGCCCGGGCCGAGCTCCTCGAAGGCTCCTCCCTCCATCGGGGCTCTCCAGCAAAGTCCCCGGCTCCAGGTACCGGCCGCCCGGGCCCAGGGTCACCCAGCGCAGTCCCAGCAGAAGGCGGCCAGGGCTTGGTTTGTTTTTGCTTTTCTCATCGCGGCGACTCTAAACAGCGCGCGCCCTGCTACGCCGGCGCGCCGGGCAGGGACAGGCCGGAGGGTCCCCGGCTCGCCTCGGGCCACGACCCCGGTCCCCGCCAGATCCCAGGGACGCCGCGGGACCGCGCCCGGGCCAGGCTTGTGACGCACAGGGGCCCGTCCCGGTGCCGGCGCCCAGGCCGCCTCCCCACCCTCGCGGCCAAGGTCACTTTCGTCGCGCTGGCGCTGCGCCCCGGCCCCGGCGCGTCGCCCGCCCGCACTCACCGAGCGCAGCCGCTGATACCCGAGCCCGCAGCCTCTGAGCGCGCGCCGCTGGTGCCGGTCCGGTCCCGGTGTCCAGCAGCAGCAGTGGCTGCCGAGCCCAGCCGGCCCTATTTACCCCGGCCTCGCCCCGCCCGCGGACTCCCCACGTGACCGCGGCGCCCGCGCGCCCCGCCCCGCCTCCTCCCGCCTCGCGCTCCTCCAGTCCCCGCCCCGCGTCCGGGTGGGCCCCGCGCACCCCCTGCCCGGCCCCAGCCCCACCGGCCACCCAGCCCCCGCCTGGGCTCCTGGACAGCCGCGGCGCAGACGGGAGGCCGGCGCGCGCCTGCCGGGGAAGAGGGGCTCCAAGCCCCGCCGGCCTCCAGGGTGGGGAAGGCCTGCGGAGGACTGGGGTTTGGGGGGTGGGGGAAAGTCGCTCAGGGTGGCCCTGAGGGCCTCCACCCAGCCGAGAGACACCCCGGGGGGCCGCCTCCGCCGGGACGCAGCACCCCATCCCTGCCTGCGGGAGGGGCTCGCTGGCGCCTCTCATTCTTTCAGAGACGGCGGCTGGGGGTGGGGGTGTGAGCTTTTGGCCCCACAGGTTAGCCTTTGAAGGCCGTTTCCGCGGTAGCATTCTTGAGAACGTTTCCAGCTACGCAGTAATGATAAAAACGGGTAATTACGACCACTAAGTACCCGTCTAGGGGCTGTGTCAGAATTTCTGTAGAGGAGAAGGAGAAAGACCTTAGGGGCAGGAATCTGGCAGACAGGTGCCAGGGGACCTATTCAGAAGGGGACACAACAGCGAACAGTTTTTGTAATACTTTGAGTTCTGTGGGGGGAGTGCTTGAGAGGACTGAACTCTGATCGTTTTATTTTGCTCAAAACTCCTTCCTAAGGAGGCCAGCTGAGTCAGGCTCACAAATGGTAAATTCCCACTGTAAGAAGCTTTTGTTAACCAAATAAAGCGTGGTTTACTTCCCAAATTCCCGTATAGCATTAACATCACCTAAAAGATAGAAAGCCCCCATCTTAACTCAAGCATCCTAGCAGATGCCTATCTTAAACTGGAAACATTCTCCCCTCTGGACCTCCCAGAGTGCTCACACCCTTATCTTAAATTAAACATATCCTTTCTGGTCTTTTAGATAAAGCCTAACTCTCTCATCCAATTGCCAGCCAAAGAATCTTTAAACCCACCTATAACCTGTAAGCCCCCCCAACCTTGAGATGCCCCACCTTTTTGGGCCCAAACCAATGTATGCCTCTCATGTATTGATTTATGACTTTACCTGTAACCATTGTCTCTCTAAAATGTATAAAACCAAACTGTAGGCTGGGGGCTGTGGCTCACGCCTGTAATCCTACCACTCTGGGAGGCCAAGGAGGAGGATTGCTTGAGGTCAGGAGTTTGAAACCAGCCTGAGCAAGAGCGAGACACCGTCTCTACTAAAAAAATAGAAAGAAATTAATTGGCCAACCAATATGTATAGAAAAAATTAGCCGGGCATGGTGGCACGTGCCTGTAGTCCCAGCTACTTGGGAGGCTGAGGCAGCAGGATCGCTTGAGCCCAGGAGTTTGAGGTTGCTGTGAGTGAGGCTGATGCCACGGCACTCACTCTAGCCTGGGCAACAAAGCAACACTCTGTCTCAAAAAAAAAACCCAAACTGTAACTCAGACAAAGTGAGCCCACTTGCTCAAGGTTTCATGGGATTGTCTCTGGGCCATGGTCCTCAAATTTGGCTCAAAATAAACTTCTTTCAAATATTTAAGGGTTTGGATTTTTTCTGTCCACACTAGAGAGGCTGCAGGAGATGATGGGGCGGCTCAGGACCCCCCCCCCCCACACTCCAAACACCCCTGAGCCTCTCTAATCTTTCATCTTGCAAAGCGGGTATGACCCTGACAGACTCCAAGCACCCCTGGCTCTCCACTGCAGCCCGCAGATGCCTGGAGCCGGCCAGGGTCCATCAGAGAGCTATTTGGACACAGGAACCCTAATCTGGAAGGTACCAAATTAAGGATAAGAGTGGGGAAAAAAAATCTCTGGAGTCCAAACATGGTTACTAAACCCCAACTGAGTGGGACACCCAAGGAACTTAGGACACCAGTGGAGAAGGTGGCTCTGGGTCAAGGTGGTCCCAATGGCCTGCTTACCCCAGCTCTATCCTGAGAGGCAGGGACTCTGGCCCACAAATCAGTGCTTAGATGCACCATCATCCATGCGGGCATCAAATCATGTTAGACCTCCGTAAAGAGCTAATAAGGTGGCACGAATGGGGACGACGCAGATATAAGCACGGTAAATCTCTCTTTCCCCCTCTCCTCTCTCATCCTTACAGCATGACCGGAGTGTGCTGAGTGCTTTACATGAGTTATTTCAGTTTTATGGCATTTTGGATCAGTGTCGTTACAGAGGTAAGAATTGCTTTTCTGACACAGGCTACAACATAGACATACCTTTGTAACATTGTGCTGAGTAAAATAAGTCAGCCCCAAAGGGCCAGGCATTGTATGCTTCCATTTACAGGAAAGGTCGAGACTAGGGGGATAGTGAATAGATTATAGTGATTGCCTCAGGCTGGCGGGAGAGATGGGAGGCCTTGGAGGAGGTAGCTAAACAGTGTGGCGTTTCTTTGGTGGGGTAATAAGAATGTTCCAAAACTGATCGCGGTGATGGTTGCACAACCCTGTGAAAATACTAAAAACTACTGCATTGCACACTTTAAATGTGTGAATGTTATAGTGTGTCAGTTATATGTCAGTATAGCTGTTACAAAAACAAAAGCCGATTAGGGAAGTACTGGGAAAAGATAGAAGTAGAAACAAACCCTCCTCATCTTTTTTTGGCTGTCCTTTAAGAGGTCTCTTCTGAAGAAATGCCTGATTTTTCTCCTTTATTTTACAAACCCTTATAAATTTGGTTGTGTCTGACCTCTTCTGACGGTTTCTAAATCTCAAGAAGTGAGACTCTACAGCGAAATGATTTTTGTTTATTTATTTGAAACAGGGTGTCACTCTGTTGACCGGGCTAGAGTGCAGTGGTGTCATTGTAGCTCACAGTAACCTCAAACTCCTGGGCTAAAGCAATCCTCCCGCCTCAGCCTCCCCAGTAGCTGGGACTACAGGGGCACACGTGGCTAATTTTGACCCTCCCCCAGCCCAGTGCCAATCATGTCTTCCAGGAAGTAGACAAAGCTTGGAACTTGCCCTGTGGAGCCGTGTGACTTCTGCAAAGTGACTAACTCCTCTGTTCTTCAGACTCGTTATCTGGCTGGTGAGGACAGTGGTATCTACCTCCTAAATTGTGTTTAATTCATACGTGAGCATTAAATGGATGGGGCCCCATCCATTTCATTTCTTCCTGTATCCCAAATCCCAGCACTGAACACAATCCCTCAAGTAAACCTGGGTGCTCCCCAGGGACAGAATTGGCTCCCACGGAGTTCGCAGCCCATCTGGGGGAATATTATTTAAGCCCACTGGGACTGTGCTTGGGGTTTGAGTTTCAACCAGCACCTGTTGGTCCCATAAGTTACCTTGGCTCAGAAGGTTGGAGCAGCAAATAAGATCTTTTGAAGGTCCCTATGAAGACAGCATCTTCCTTGAGGCCTTTTATGAGCCTGAGGGTTGATATCCTGAGACCTCCACCAGGTAGAAGGAATGTATCTTTGGAGGAGGATGTCTCCTCCCTTATCTCAGCCCCTGAGTCATCCAAACCCTCAGGGCCAGAAAAATCACATTCTACCATGAACCTGAGTCTCCTGACTTCCTGTGGGGCTCTGGGAAAAGGCTGGCAACACTCCCTTGCACAGGGGTCTCCCTTCTCAATGTTGTTTTGCTAGTCCCAGCCAGGATGAAAAAAAAAAAGTATATATATATAGAGAGAGAGAGAGAGAGACAGAGAGAGAGAGAGAGAGAGCGCACCAGGGCCAGGTACAGTGGCTCACACCTGTAATCCTAGCACTCTGGGAGCTTGAGTGGGGGGGGGGGGGAGGGTTGCTCAATGTCTGGAGTTCGAAACCGGCCTCAGCAAAAGTGAGACCCCCATCTCTACTAAAAGTAGAAAGAAATTAATTGGCCAACTAAAAATACATAGGAAAAAAATTAGCTGGGCATGGTGGTGCATGCCTGTAGTCCCAGCTACTCCGGAGGCTGAGGCAGGAGGATCGCCTGACCCAGGAGGATTGCCTGAGCCCAGGAGTTTGAGGTTGCTGTGATCTAGGCTGACACCACAGCACTCTAGCCCGGGCAACAGAGTCTGTTTCAAAAAAAAAAAAAGCCAGAAAAACCTGGGTTTGAATCCTAGTCCCACAGTTACCTCCCCTCTCTGAGCTTCTAGACAGGTTGTTGTCAAGATTACATTTAAGGCCGGGCGCGGTGGCTCACGCCTGTAATCCTAGCACTCTGGGAGGCCGAGGCTGGTGGATCCCTCAAGGTCAGGAGTTTGAAACTAGCCTGAGAGAGACCCCGCCTCTACTAAAAATAGAAAGAAACTAATTGACCAACTAAAAATATACAAAAAATTAGCAGGGCATGGTGGCACATGCCTGTAGTCCCAGCTACTCAGGAGGCTGAGGCAGTAGGATTGCTTGAGCCCAGGAGACTGAGGTTGCTGTGAGCTAGGGTGACACCACGGCACTCACTCTAGCCTGAGCAACAAAGTGAGACTGTGTCTCAAAAAAAAAAAAAAAAAAAAAAAGATTACATTTAAATCGGAGTCTGTGTGATACACCAACCACATGCCCACAGATACAGTGTGTCATGGTGACAAAGCCCCTTCCATTTCTAATGCCTGCGGCCAGATTTTCTGAAAGTCTCAGTCTTACAAGAAACACCAATGTCAGCAAGGGTGTGGAGCAACGGGGTTTCTCACATACTATTGGTGGAAAATGAAACGGTCCAGCTACTTCATTTCTAAAAACATTCTGGAAGTTTTCTTTTTAAAACAAAACAAAACAAAACCATAAAACTAAATATGCCATGACCCAGCAATTTCATTTTTATGTATTTACTCCAGAAAAATGACAATATATGGCCATAAAAAGACTTGTACAAGAATGTTCAATAGCAGCTTTCTTCATAATAGCCAAAAACTGGAAACAGACCAGGTGCTCATCTAGCCATAGTATATTTATATTTGCCAAGCACAACATTGGGTCAACTTACTGTTACACAGAATCACACAAATCAGTCTCAAAAACATTATGCTGAGTGAAAGAAATCTTACATAAAAGAGTACATACCACATGATTCCTTTTAAAGCTCTTGAATAGGCAAAACTCATCTGTGGTGGAACAAATATCATAAGAGCAGTTGCCTCTGGGTATGGTGGGGGTGGGAATTGACTGGGAAGGACCCGAGAGAACTTTCGATTATGTTCTATGTTTTGACAGAGGCTTGTGTTACACAGGTGTGTGTATTTGCCAACCCTTGGGGAACAGACCATTCACATCTGTGCATTTTGTCATTGTAGGCACATTTTACATGCAAAGAAATCACCGTAAGCAAACACCAGACCAAGGTAAATGATATAGATGCTAAAAGGGAAGCTTCAGATACCTGCAGTTTACTTTGAAATGCATTAAGGTGATGGGTGGGCGAATGGATGGGGGCACAGACAGATAGATCGATCTGCGATGGAGCAAACACAGTAAAAGGTTCGTGGTAGAATCTAGGTGCTGGGCATACACAGTATTCATTGTAAAACTCATTATAAAGCTGGGCGTGGTGGCTCACGCCTGTAATCCTAGCACTCTGGGAGGCCGAGGCGGGTGGACTGCTTGAGGTCAGGAGTTCAAAACCAGCCTGAGCAAGAGCGAGACCCCGTCTCTACTATAAATAGAAAGAAATTAATTGGCCAACTAATACATATAGAAAAAAATTAGCCGGGCATGGTGGCGCATGCCTGTAGTCCCAGCTACTTGGGAGGCTGAGGCAGGAGGATCGCTTGAGCCCAGGAGTTTGAGGTTGCTGTGAGCTAGGCTGCCGCCACGGCACTCACTCTAGCCTGGGCAACAGAGTGAGACTCTGTCTCAAAAA
>VSMD01079717.1:0-32003 GCA_008750895.1 Mirza zaza
CTCACAATAAGCCAAGTAAGGGAGAAACTCAGGAGGTTTCTCCCTAACTCCAGCACTCAGCATGTATATCCACAAACCTGGAACTTGTGAGTTTTCTTGACTCACATCTTCAAAAGAAAGGATAGGAAAGTCATTACTAATGAATTTCCCTGGGAGTAGCAGTGATATCAGAGACTGTTGTGGTAGTGCTGGCTGAATGAAAGCCTGCTAGGTTCTGACCACTAATCTCACTCCTCTTTATTAA
Source organism: Mirza zaza (assembly GCA_008750895.1). Taxonomy (NCBI): domain Eukaryota; kingdom Metazoa; phylum Chordata; class Mammalia; order Primates; family Cheirogaleidae; genus Mirza; species Mirza zaza. The sequence goes on from VSMD01079717.1 coordinate 245, forward strand.
CTGCACGGCCTATTGTCCGACTAGAGGACACTTAAGGTCAAGAAAAGGTCTTGGAACTAATTTCTAACTACTACATTCTACTGATAGCCACTAGAGGGAAGCAGAGAGTGACAACGAAGGTCCAGATTTAAGGAACTGGGACATATTTCAGTTTGTCAAGAAAGAAGCCTCCTTAACTATAAGAGAATTAGCTACCTGGGAGTGACAGTTACAAGCACAGACCTCTGGAGAACAAAGACCAAAACGAGAATCCAGAACCACAATCTGAAGGTTATAACACTTCTTTCTAGGCAAGAACCAGAAATGGGTAAAGAAATGAGGTAGGACTGACTGGTAAAGGGGAACCAGACAGCATCAGTGAAGGTAGAGAACCAAAAGAACAGTCTAAGTGTCAGGTCTCAAGGGGACAAGTGAAGATGGGACAGGGATGAAATTGTGAATGGGAGAAATAACTACAGTGAGAGGCAAGCCAGAGTGTATGAGCTGAGGAGGCAAAGGTATAGTCCAGAAAGATTGATTCTCTCAGGCAATGGTACCCAGGAAGGAGCTTTCTATAGGGTGCATATCAGGAAGGAAGGATCTACCAAGGGAGCAATTTCAGATACAACCAAACAGCCTTATCTATGGGATTCTCATATTTTAAAGTAGCTCCTTGATTAGCCAGGATCATTTCTTTTTTGGTCTGTTGGTAATATAACTTTTTGGTCAAGGGTAATATAACTTGCTGAGAATGTGGAGAGGAAAAAAGGATATTATTTCTAAAATGTGATTAAGGGATTCTTATATATGAAATGAAATTAAACTTGGGTGTGAAACCCTTTTGAATAACATTTGTGTAAAAGGACAGCTCATTTTCCTAGAATAGCTTCTGATGTTCCCTTTTCACGTTGTATACTGTCACACTTGCTAAGAATATACAGTAGAAAAGAAAAGTGGGCTCTGGTGACTAGTTATACAGGCAAGATCCCAATCAATCTCGGGACTTAGGATCTGTTCCCAGTAGGTTAGCAGAGAGCTGTGTTTGGAATCTCTTCTAAATGCTGAGTGCTCAGCGGTTCTCCCAACCCCTTAGGTATGGAGAAAGAAGGCTCTTGCTTGGTTGGTGTGTTATATGGTGTGTCTCCCTCTTTTCCTCACCTCCTCAAGCATCAGGAAAATGGAGCTTCTATAACCACAAATTCTAGAAGCCCTATACTGCATGGGAGGGCAGCATAATGGTTAAGAAGTTAGGAATTGGGCAGACTTTGGGTTACGAGCTGTGACATTTGGCAAATAATTTGACCTCTAAGATGTATTTTCCTAGACTATAAAATGAACTTATAAGGCTTATAATGTTGGAGTAAGTGTTAAATAAGACAATATAATTGTGTTGCCTAATATTTAGTAAGAACATAATAAATAAGAGTATCATTATTACTTCTATTATTGATATTACTATGCTATGGGAGGCCTACTTGAGGAGTCTGCCTGAGTGGGGACAATATCCAAATGAAAGTTGAGAGACCTGGAGTGATCTTTTAGCTCTTGCTGATTCATTACATGACTTGGGGTACTTGTGCCTTTGGCTGCTGGCTTGTGCTGTTTTTCAGGAAGTAGAGAATGGAGAATGATAATTTTTAAATGTTCTGAGCTCTTCTGAATGTGGAAGTGGCTGAGAAGAAAATAAACCCGAGTTAACTTTTCATGTTTAACCAAATTAGAAGTTGTTTGCTTTAGTTTTTTCTATTAAAAAGTATGTATTTATTAAAATATTACTATACTATGTGAAAAATAGTTTTATTAATGCAACTAAGAATGTTTCTAGCATGACAAGAAGCTTCCTTGTGCTTCTTTGTAGTTGCCCTTGTTCCCAGATAACCACTGATCTGCTCACCACTACTTTAGATTAGTTTGCATTTTCTGGGATTTTATGTAAATTCTAGAATTTATGTTGTTTTGTATACCATTTGTGTCTGGCTTCTTTCATTCAGCATAGTATTTTGAGATTAATCCATGGTGTTGGATGGATAGTTCATTATTTTTTATTGATGAGCTATATTTCTATATATGGATATATCATAATTTATCCATTCAGTTGTTGATATTTATGAAAATTTTATTGTTTCCAGTTGAGGCTATTATGAATAAAGCTACTATGAACATTCATGTGTAAGTCTTTGTGTAAACCTGTGTTTTTATTTCTCTTGATAGGAGTGGAATTGTTGGGTCTATGGTAAATGTATGTTTAACTTTATTTTTAAAAATATCAAACCGTTTTCCACAGTGGTTGTACTATTTTCCATTCCTGTCAGCATTGAATGACAGTATCAGTTGTTCCACACTCTCTTCATCACGTGGGGTTGACAGTATTTTGTTGTTGATTTATTGAGGTATAATTTACATGCAGCAAAATTCATTATTCTTAGATATACAGCTCTATAAATTTTTACAAATGTATACAGTTGTGTAACCACCACCGAAATCACAGAATATTTCCGTTACTCAAAAAATTCCTTTATACCTCTTTGCAATGACTTTTCTCCCCCTACTCCATTCTGTGACGACTGCTCTGATCTCTGACACTATAGAGTTGTCTTTTCCAGAATGCCATATAAATGGAATAATGTGTATAAATGGAATCAAACTTTCTTTTTTAGCAACAGGGTCTTGTTATATCGCCCAGGCTGGGGTGCAATAGTGCTATTATGGCTCACTGCAGTTTGGCTCACTCAAACTCCTGGGCTCAAACAATCCTCCCAATTCAGCCTCCCAAGTAGCTGGGACTATAGGCATGTGCTACCACACCCAGCTATTTTTTTTTTTTTTTTTTTTAGAGATAGGGTCTCACTATGTTGCCCAGGCTGGTCTCAAACTCCTTGCCTCAAGCGATCTTCCAGCCTCAGCCTCCTGAAGTGCTGGAATTGTAGGTGTGAGCCACCATGCCCAGCCAAATCATACTTTTAATTGTGTCTTCTTTCATATAGCATGATGCTTTTGAGATTCATCCATATTGTTGCCTAAATTAGTACTCCATTCATTTTTTATTCAGAATAGTATTCCGTACTGTGGATTATTTGTTTATTCATTCATTAGTTGATGCATTTTTAGGTTGTTTCCAGTTTGGTGATATCATGGATAAAGCCACAATATGCATTTGTGTATAGGTTTTTGTGTGAATATATGTTTTCATTTCTCAGAAGTAAATACATGGAAGTGGGATTACTGGATCTTATAGTAAGTATATATTTAATTTTATAAGAAACTGCCACACTGCTTTCCAAAGTGGCCTTGCCATTTTGCAGTCCCACCAGCACTATATAAAAATTGCAGTTGCTTTGCACCATTGGTAATGTTTCTTATTGTCAGCATCTTTTTAAAAATTTGGGCTATTCTAATACATGTGTACTAGTATTTTGTGATGCTTTCAATTTGCATTATCCTAATGACTGATGATGCTGAGCATTTTTATGTGCTTATCTGGCATCTATACCTTTTCTTTTGTGATATATTTGTTCAGATATTTTGTCTAGTTTTAAAAATAATTCTTATTGAGTTGTGGAAGTTTTTTATATGTTCTGGTCAACAGTCCATTACTAAATATATGTTTGGCAATCTTTTTCTCCCAGTCTCTGGCTTTTCATTTTGTTAATAGTATCTTTCAAAAAGCTTGAGTTTTTATTTTATTTTTTTGAATTTCAGTGACACCTAGTTATAATGACATCATTCTTTTTCATGTTTCATGGTCTGTGTCCTATCTTCAGAAATCATTGCCTGACCCAAGGTCACAAAGATTATCTCCTGTGTTTTCACCTAGAAGTTTTATATTATTAGGTTTTACATTTAGGTCTACGATGATATATTTTGAGTTAATTTTTCAATATAATATGAGGTGTGGTCAAAATTCATATTTTTATATGGGATGTGTATTTGTTCCAGCATCATTTGTTAAAAAAAGACTCTGCATTCTCCATTGATGTACCTTGATATTTTTTTTCAGAAATCAATTGATGTGTTAGTCTACTTCTGGATTCTCTATACTGTGTTCAATTTATCTATCTGTCTTTTTTGCTATGCCTGGATTTCAATATTATATTAAGTCATGAAGTCAGATAGTATGAGTCCTCTAGCATTCTCTTCTTTTTCAAAATTGTTTTATTTATTCTAAGTTATATATAATGTGTATATATATATGAATCAATTTGTCAGTTTCTACAAAAAATTTGCTAGAATTTTGATTAAGATTATGTGGACTTCATAGATCAATTTGGGGAGAATTGACATTCTGACAATATTTACTCCTCTAATTCATGAACTCAACCTGTCTCTCCACTAATTTATGTCTTTGAATTCTCTCATCAGTACTTTATAGTTTTCAGCAAATCTTGCACATATTTTGTTAGATTTATTTCAAAGTATTCCATGTTCATTGTAAATGGTATTATTATTTTAATTTCAATGTTTAATTATTCGTTGCTAGTATATATTCATTGTAAATGGTATTATTATTTTAATTTCAATGTTTAATTATTCATTGCTAATATATAGAAATATATAACCGACTTTTGCGTGTTGAGTTTTTTTTTCTTTTGAGACAGAGTCTCATTCTGGTTTCCGTGGGTAGAGTACAGTGGCATCATCATAGTTCATTGCAACCTCAAACTCCTGGGCTCAAGTGATCCTCTTGCGTCAGTCTCCCAAGTAGCTGGGACTACAGGTGCATGTCATGATGCCTGGCTAATTTTTTCTTTTTAGTAGAGATGGGCTCTTGCTCTTGTGCAAGCTGGTCTCAAATTCCTGAGCTCAAAGGATCCCCTCCCACCTCCACCTCCCAGAGTGCTAGGATTATATAAGCATGAGCCACCATGCCCGGCCTGTATTTTGATCTTGAATCTCAAATTTGCCAAACTTACTTATTAGATCTAGTAGTTTTTTATGTTTTGGGGGATTTTCTAGGTGGACAATTATGACATCTATGAATAAAGACAGTTTTACATGTTCCTTTCAAATCTAGATACCTTTTGTTTCTTGCCTTATTGCAGTAAGAACTCCAATACAATGTTAAATAAAAGTGCTAAGAGCAGATATCTTTGCCTTGTTTCTGATCTTAGTGGGGAAATATTCAGTCTTTCACCATTAAATATGATGCTAGGTATAAGTTTTTTATGCTCTTTGTCAATTGAGGAAGTTTCCTTTAATTGTTAATTTGATTAAAGTTTTTATAATGAATGATCTATCAGTTTTATATACCATCGTTTAATTAGTCATTATTATTTTAAAGTTATAATTTGTTTCTAATGTTTTATTTTTATATTTAAATTGTAATTATGTATTCATATCTAAAGCCTTTTTATCTGAATTTCTTCTTAATTAAATTATTTGTGCAAGAGTTATAAACATTTTTATGGTTTTTAAATGTATTACTGGCTGGGTGCGGTGGCTCATGCCTATAATCCTAGCACTTTGGGAGCCCGAGACGGGAGGATTGCTTGATCTCAGGAGTTCGAGACCAGCCTGAACAAGAGCAAGACCCCCGTCTCTACTATAAATAGAAAGAAATTAGCCAAACAACTAAAAATAGAAAAAATTAGCCGGGCACGGTGGCGCATGCCTGTAGTCCCAGCTACTTGTGAGGCTGAGGCAGGAGGATCGCTTGAGCCCAGGAGTTTGAGGTTGCTGTGAGCTAGGCTGACGCCATGGCACTCTAGCCCAGGCAAGAGAGTGAGACTCTGTCTCAAAAATAAATAAAAAAATAAATGTATTACTGATTCCTAACAAAGGGTTATACCAATTTAAAGTACTTCTGGAAGCATATTTCCATTAGTTTGATAGGTGCCCCACCAACATAGGGTCTTAGGATTTTAAGATTTTTTTGTTAATTAATTAATTTATTTTTTAATTTCAAAATGTTAAGGGAGTACAGATATTTTTGTTATGTAGATAGCTTTTATGATGCTTATTGTCAGGGTTATTAGTGTGCCCATCACCCAAATAGGGTTCATGGTACCTACCACGAACAGCATACACTGGGGAAAGGAAGCCCTATTCAATAAATGGTCTGGGAAAACTGGATAGCCACATGCAGAAGAATGAAACAGGATCCCTGTCTCTCATTATATACAAACATTCTTCAAGATGGATAAAAGACTTAAATGTAAGGCATAAAACCATAAAAATTCTAGAAGAAAATGTAGATTTTCTTTTTGTTAATTTAATAGATATGAGTGTACTAGTTTGTTTGTTTGTTTATTTGTTTTTGCTACACATAAAAAAGTTTTGAGTGATCTATGAATATCGGTAAGAGTCTGAATTTACCAGTGTCCATATTTTCAATTCTTAATATCCTGTCCTATGATGGAAGGTATTGTACAATCTGATTTCATGCATCTTTAACCTTAGCTTATTACAATCAAATAAGAAAGGCAGAACTAACAGTTCTAAAAAGTTAACTACTAGTAAAAGGCAGCATGTGATTAGGTGCCAAATGAGTAGCATGCAAGTATTGTATGAATTTGGAGGAAGGAGATATTACTGTGCTGTTAGAAATGATTATTCTTGCTGTTTTTGTTATTGTTTACATAATGAGTCAGTAGGAGCTGATGTTTTATCTTTGTTTTATCTTGGTTTTTAGTTCTTATAAAAATGTTATATTACTAAAACATTTGAGAATCACTATTTATAGTGTCTCTGAAAACTGTGATCATTTGCTGAAATTTAATCCCATGCTGATAAAATGTTCAAACATTGCTTATCCCCAGTGTTACTATAGAAAAGAGCAAATTAGCCTTCAATTGTCCAGCAAAGTTAAGATATAACTTCTCCATTTTCTAGACTGTGTTAAAAAATATGCTCTAGAGACCTAATCTAAAGATTGAAGTGTTCATCTAAGCCAAACGTCAGAGAGAGAGAGGTCTCCCAAATTCTTCTCAGAGCTCTGTTGCTTTAGGCCTGATGAAGGCAAGCAGCAGGTTTCCTGCAGGAATATTATGACCCTCTCATAAACTAGTGCAGTTACAGCCTATAGTATTTAGTGCCTGGGCACCACAAGGGACTTAGAGTGACAATGGATAGGAAGAAGTTCTCAGAAGCTACTAGTATACCAATATTATATGAAAAAGAACTAACTCAGACAATAGTGAATTGGCAACATCATTGAATGTGAATGTGCATTTCGAGGTAAGATAGATGTTAACATTCTTTCTGGTGTTTATACTGCTTAACATTTGGCAGTACAAGTAGTGTGTGTGTGTGTGTGTGTGTGTGTGTGTGTGTGTGTCTTCATTCATATGTGCTTCCCTGTGTTCAAACTATAAGTGTGGTTACAGCTCCATATGATGCTTTTAATTTCTCCTTCTCTTGTAACCTCTGAGAGAAATAATTCAAAGGAAGAAAGTAGTTTTCTGTGTGTTTTTTTACTGGAGTACAAGCTTCCTCCATCTTTCTGTGTGGACTAAAGGAGCTCTAGAAATTTCACCCCAAAATATGACTCCTTGGTATAAAGAATATTTTGAATTAAAGGCTCTTGAGAGATTAACAGGCCCTTGGAAGAGGCTTTCCCTCTATCTACATAAACTGGACTGACCTGATCAAAAGATCAAAGGGGGCAATTGACTTCCCTTCCTCTCCCACTTTTCTCAATATGTAGAAGGAAAGATTAAGAATATAACCAGCGGGGCCCAAATCATTTAAAACATACTACCTGTCTCTCAGGTTAATTTGCAGATCAATCCATTTCCCCACCCATTCACCCTCCCTAACAACCCCTTATCTACCTATACTCCTCATTTTCCCCCTCCCCTCTAAAAGGCATATAAAAATATCTGAACTTCATTGGGATATTGAGTAATCACTCTGTGATATCCCCCCATGCACATGGTAAATAAATTTTTCTCTTAGTAATCTGCCTTAATTGTGAGTTGATCTTTCAGTGAATTTCAGGGGGAAAGGGCAAGTTTCTCCTCACCCCTAAGGTTCATTTCTTCTCTCACTGCCTGCTTGATGAAATGATGGTGAAAGGAGAGAGTTAATTTAATTGGCAGGAGGTAATGAAAGGTTGTGGAGATGGAGAAGGCATGGGAGTAGATATGTTCATGGCTCTTTCTGTGAGGTATGAACTCTATTTTTTTCTTCTCTTGATCTGTTTTATCCACTGCCATTCATGATCTTCTGTTTCTTTTCTTCCTTTCTTCCATCTACTAGTTTTTAAAAATAGAACTATGATCATGTCATTTGCCTACTTAAAAAGCCTGAGAGCTCACTGTTGCCCAAAGAACAAAAGACAAATCCCAAGTAAAGCAGGTCTGGTCCCAGCTTGCCATTCTAGTATCCTCTTTCTGTCACTTTTCCCTATGTAACCTCTACCCAGACTACTCTTAACATTTCTGTGTTCCTAAAAGTGGGTAAGCTGTAGGTCCCCTCTGACTAGCACATGCTACCTCTTTTGGTAGAATGACAAACTCCTTCCCTTCCTTCACAGCTTGGCTCAAATGTCATCTCCTTTATAAATCCTTCCAAACCTCCTCAGGCAGATTTAATTGTTCCCCCTTTGAGTCCCTGACATTTTGTATGTCCCTTCATTACAAATGATCTTGTAATTACCTGTTTAATTATCTGCCTTCACCATTAGATTCTGAGTTCACCAAGAGCAGGAACCCTATTTTATTTATTTCTGAATTTCTCCTCCCTTAGTGGGTAATATAGTTCCTATTAGATATTATGCTTTCATAATTGCTGCTGAATGCATTGACTTAATATTGTTTTGTGGCATTTCAGAAGTAAATGGAACTAGATTGAATTTCTGAGTAATATTTGTACTTAAACTCCCATAAATAAATAGATTCATCATTTTTCTCTCACTCTTTCCTCTTAATTCTCACTTTACTTTAATCTTGTTAAATGAAGTACAGAGATATAGCCCTAGGAAAGGCAGAACCAAATATAGGGAAAAGGAATTTAGCTGGCAGTCCCTAGGACTTAGCACATGCGCACTTTAGTGAGGGCCATGAGGAAGGGCTACCAAGGAGGTGCATGGTTCATGCTGGAAAGGAAATAGGTCCTCACCTGATAAATCACTCTTACTGCTTCAACAGGAGTGACTTTTCAGACTAAACACTTGGTTGTATTTTTCCAACCCTAGTGAACACCTGGGTTCAAGTGTCAGGTATTGCCTTTTTATTTCTATTCTACAATGGTGGGGGGCATTTTTTCTCAATGCAAATGTACCCTTGGAATTCATCCAGAATTTCATCCTTGTTATTTCTCTGAGACATATGTGGCCCACTTAACTGAGCTCCAAAATTATGCCAGAATGTCAATCCAAACTCTGTAACCAATTCAAGATGTTGAAATCTTTCTAGGATTGACTTCTAAAATAGTTCACAAATAATCCTTGCTGAAGCACTGAAGAGTTTTGAGTGAGGGTGATTAATGTGTTGAAAATGTAACATATTCTTATTCTCTGTGCTAGAAATACACTTATCTTCATCATGTATGATAATAAAATACTCGTAGTGTGTTATATTCTATTATAGCTTAAAATGTTCTAAAACTAAGTTCCTGATTTCCCCATAGCCTCCATAAAAACCTGTTCCTTCTTCAGTTTTCCTCATCTCAATTAAAAGCAACTCTACTCATTCTTCTAGGAATAGAAACTTTGGAGTCATCCTTGAATCCTTTCTTTCTCTCAGATCCTACATCCAGTCTGTCAGCAAATTATGTTTTCTCTCTCTTCAAATTATATCCAGAAACCAACCATTTTAAACTATCATCTCCCTTTTCCTGGTTCAAGTAATTATTATTTCTCCTTGTATCATTGCAATGGCTTTTTAACTGGTCTCCATAATTCTGCCTTTGCCCCTCTGTAAGGCATTCCCCATATGGCAACAAGCGTGAAACAGTTAAAACAAAAGTCAGATCATGTCACTCCTCTGCCCAAAATACCACAGGGGCTTCCTATTTCACACTAAGTAAAAACCAAAGTCCTTTTAATGATCTACAGGACCCTATAGAGTCTACACACACACACACACACACACACACACACACACACACACACACACACACACCTTTTAGCTCTTTGACCTCATCTCCTACTGCTTTTCTCCTCAATCACTCTGATAGCCTCCTTATTATTTCTCAGGTATGCTAGGTACACTCCCATCTCTGGGCCTTTGCACTTGATATGACTCTTATGGAAGCCTTTCATCCAGATATGTGTAGTTGCTTGTTCCTTACATCATCACTTAAAGTTCACTGCATTGAGACTTTTGCTATTTAAGATTGTAACTTCCCTCTCCCACGACCTCTACCACCTCATCACCCAACAGAAACCAAAGCAAAACTCTTTATTCTCTTCCCTATTTCATTTTTCTGTGAAGAATTCATCATCTTCTAGTATATTTTACATCTTAACATGTGTTTTTTAATTTGTTCTTCCCTCCACTAAAAAATGATTTTCATGAAGATAAGGATTTTCCCATTTTGTGAACAACTTTATTCTTAGTGCTTAGAACAATTCCTAGCACATGGCAGGCCTTTAGTAAGTATTTGTTGAAGGAAAGAAGTGCAATTTCTACATGTTGCCTTCATTTTAAGTATCCGTGGTTAGTAGCAGTTTAGATATGAATTGTTCTACAAAGCAAGCTGATGTATCATTAAAGGGAGGGATTTCAGAAAGAATTTTGATCAGTGGTTTTAAAGTATGTTGCACATATTAGATATAAACTCCATACCTTTTTAATAAATGAAGTAGAGAAAGGATTTTCCTAAAAGTGTTCTTGGTTGTAGATTTCTTTGATTCACAATATAATTTGATACATACCTGCTGATAAATGTCACCCAGGATGATGATATTTAGTAGGGAGAGGAAAACTGTGAGCTGAGTGCCAAAGTCCTTGATCAAAAGTTAGCAGTGAGACTTAAGGAAACCTAGCTTATCAAGAAATGCAGAAATCACTTGAAAATGGTCAAACTGACTTGACAGAACATGTTTAGAAGCAGTCTTTTGGGTAAATAGAAAACTGACTTCTGATTGGAAAAGTGTGCTGTGAATTTTAATATTGTATAGGGCTACAGTAGCCTCTTTTTTCAGCAGGATATGGTAGAGTATGATGAAACGTGGAGAGTTTGGGAAATCAGTGGATACCAGGTGATTGTGACAGCCTGGGATAATGCTATACTAAGATACTATAGTATACTAAGTATACTATATAAGTATAGTATAAGTATATAATATACTTAGTATACTTATATAAGTATACTAAGTACTATATAAGTATAGTATACTAAGTACTATATAAGTATACTTAGTACTATATAAGTATACTATGTAAGTATATACTAAGTATACTATAGTATACTAAGATACTATACTATACTAAGTATACTAGTATACTGATAGATAATCAGTATATTAAGGAGAGAGAGGCAGAAGTCCTCCCTGCAGTTGTGAAAGTACAATGTTTCAGATGATAATAATAATAATAACAAAGATATTTAAACTGCATAGCCTTAAGTTAGGGTCTATGAGTTAGTAGCCCATTCTAAAACGTGGCAGATAAAGCTGAAGTAAGCTATTCAGGGCTCATTAGGCACCTTTTGTTGTTTCCCTCATGTCTTTTTCCTTCACCCTCTTTCTCAATATGGTTCTCAGTGTCCTGTAGAGTCTAGCCCGCTGAAATCTCCCACTGCTTTTACACAGGGAATCTGGCAACAGCTCACTATTCTCAAGGAGCAAATTGCCTGGACAGAGTCTATAGGATTTAATTGCTAAATCTATGACTGGCTAATTGCATAGGTGCCAGGGTTGGGAGGCCCTGATAGGCCAACTGACTCCTTGAACTGTTGATTTTTTTTTTTAATTCAGTCTGGAAAAGAATACAAAAGCTGTAGTTTTTATGTTAGTTGTGTCCCATAATGTGCTGGACAGCATAGTTTTCAGAGGTTTCTTTATTTTGGCTCCCACTTTTTATGAGGTAATAGAGTTTTAAAAGTCTTGGCAAAAAGTCAGATGTGGCAGAGGTGAAGCCATTAACCTTTTTTCCTACTTTGTCTTTCCTATTTTCCTTCCCCAGAATCCAGCAGTAATTTCATATACACGTAACCTTCTAAAATCTCTTACGCAGAGCTAGTGAATCTTGATTGGTATACTGTCTGTGGTCTTCTAGGTACATTGGCCCCTGGGAGAGAATCAGAGCTCATTGCTTTTCGTAAGTCATCCCCTATTACTTTTGAAAAGATCTTTACTCTTTACTGAGTTTTACTAGTAAAGCTGAGGCTAGAGTTTTTTTTAGAGTGGTAATAATTAGCATGGTTTCACCTACATTTTTGTCCCCATCATTGAGGCTCCAGAATAAAGTATCTGAGAGATTAGAATCAATTTGGCAATAATGATAGAGTCACTCCTGTGGATCACCCCAGGATATGGAACATCAAAGGGGAAGTCAGAATACTTGTGATGTTGCCAGGAACTAGGTGATCTTGGGAAAGTCTCTTCTTTATATTTTGATTTCCCCAATGTAAAAATGAAAAAAATTAGGTTAGATAATCTCATATTCCTTTTGATCGCTTATGTTCTTTGACTTTTGATTAAAAGTCCTTACTAATGTTAGACTTGTCCTCTTTAAAAATAGCTTTTCCCTTAACTTTTTATATGTGCTTGCTAAGAATTCCTATATGTGAGTTTTAGAAGATAGCATTTATTTAGTAGGAAGCTTTTTAGCTTTCCTATTACTAATGATCCTCAGCTTATAACACATGACCCACCCAACTCTTTTAATTAAATTAATATTTCTCAATCCACATATCTATATCTCATAAAATTTACTTGACTTAATTGGGAAAAAAAGAGTATTAACAATAGGAGATGGCCTGCTTGGTTTCTCCTTTTGGAAACCTAAGGTAAGAATCTTGCCTTCCAATAATACTGAAACCTGCCATCTAGGTGCTGCAAGCTTTCCCCAGCTACCTTGCTTTAGGGAGTTCTGCAATGATATATTATTCCATTGCCTGGAGCAAGTTATTCCTGGAAAAAAGGTCTCTGAAAGTTCAGCCTATTAAGCAATTCATTGGCTGAGTATTCTGAGATATTTCAGGATATTATATGCAAAATTGAAATTTGTGTGGTCTTCCCAAGAATTAGCACCATTAAAGATGACTAGACCAGAAGGTCAAAGACTGGGTGAAAGAGCTTTAAGAAAGTTATTTCTAGAAGTTAAAAGAGGAAATAGATAAGTAATGAATGAGCAAAACAAAAAATCTTCAAGATCAATATCCCTTTAGATTTAGACCAAACCTACTCTTCTGTTCTTTACTTACTCTCTGTATTCTACCTAGCTGAAAATATGTGTGTGTGTGTATGTGTGTGTGTGTGTGTGAGAGAGAGAGATACAGACAGACAGACAGAATAATGTCTCTGTGTTGTTAAAGACCTTGAGATGGAAAGATTATCCTGGATTTTCTAGGTGAGCCCAGTCTAATCCTATGAGTCCTTAAAAGCAGAAGAAGGAGGCAGAAAAAGTGGGTTGAAGAGATGAGATGGAATAAGGAGGAGAGATTTGAAGTGTGAGAGGGACTCTACCCACCATTGCTGATTTTGAAGATGGAAGAAAGAGGACATGAGCCAGAGAGTACAGGTGGCCTCCACAGGCTGGGGATGACTCTTGCCTGACTGCCTGCAAGGAAATAGGGATCTCAGTTCTACAACGTAGGGAACTGAATTCTGCCCAAATCCCAAATGACCAAAAGCACAGATCTTACCCTAGAGACTCCGGAAAGGAATGCAACCCTGCCAACACCTTGATTTGAACTCGTTAGTGTCCATGTTGGACTATAGAACTGTGAGATAATAAACTTGTGTTGCTTAAGCCACTAAATTTTGTGGTATTGTTATGGAATTAAACAAAATTACCGTATAGCCCAACAATTCCATTCCTGGGTATATATTCAAAATTATTTAAAATAAATGTTCAAACAAACACTTGTACATGAATGTTCATAGCAGCACTATTCACCATAGCCAAAAGGTTGAAACAAGCCAAATGTCCATCAAATGATGAATGGGTAAACAATATTCAGTATATCGCTACAATGGAATATCATTCAACCATCAAAAGAAATGAAAGTACTAATACATGGTACAACATGGGTAAACTTTGAAAAAATTATGTTAAGTGAAGGTAGTCAAACACAGAAGGCTATATATATATATATATATATATACACACACACACACATATATATATTATATGATTCCATTTATATGAAATATCCAGAATAGGCAATCCATAGAGACAGAAAGTAGATTAGTGGGTGTTAGGGACAGAGGAGTAAGTAGGACCTACTTAATAGGTTTGGGGTGATGAAAAAGTTCTGGAACTATATAGTAATGTTGGTTGTACAAAATTGCGAATGTCCTTAATGCTACTAAATTTGTACACTTTGAAATAGTTAAAATAGTAAATTAAGTTTCAGTTTTGATAACCAAGAAATGTTAGAGTAGTCAGCTCATTTGTGTGTGTACATATGTGGATATGTGCATGTGCTCACGTGTGTTTGTATGTGTATGTGCAGAACTAGAATCCGCGAGTGAAAGAATTTGGGAAATTTTAGAATGAGGGAGATTGCTAAAGAGATTGGCATAAAGGTGAGTAATGACTTTATTAGCATATAGGGAAATAATCCAGGCATGAGATTTACCTTGGATACTGTCATGATATAGTCTCTTGTTTTTATTTAAAGGGTCTGTTTAGACTGATTAGGAAGTAAACTAGGCAGGAATAAAAAATGTAAGGATGCATGTACAGCTTAATTTTCAATAATTCCTCACCTTAATGAAGGGCATATAAGCAAAGGATTCACTTGGAGGCAGTTTCAGAAGAGATTAGAAGTGTTTATCATTAACCTACCACCAAATGGTGAGAGCCAAACACATCCCCTATGGCAGCCAAATCATTTCCTCCTTCCAAGTTCTTTTCCTCATCTACTTGTTTCTCCTCTTTTTCTTCTTATAAAAAATCATTAGGTAGTCATTTGGAATCAATCGCAGAAATAAAGAAAAATTGAAGCAGGAAAACTTCAGGGCAATTTTGTATTGATGTGGAAAGCAATATCAACTCTTTGGTCATAGATTATCCTTTCACCTCTTATAATTCTGCTTGAGATGACTTATTTCCTAAAGTTTTTAATTAGTCTCATTTCTATCAGATTTGTCATCTTATTTAGCAGAAATTATTTTTTTCTTATTACAATAAAAGCAGTTTGGTTTAAGTGCTTCCCCTATACATGAAGTCATCCATCTTCTTTTAAATTATAGAAAATATCTTTCTTTACCTACAAATAAAAAATAAAAGAAAGTACATAAAATTTTAAACTGTAATCATTTTATATATATTATAAAGAGCTGCCTACCTATTAGGATAGGAAAAGTAATAATGTTGGTATATCATGAACTTCCCTAGAATTATGCATATGTGGAGATTTTCATCAGCCTGAATAAACTAGAAGGTGTCTTCTTGGCCCAGAATGTAGGTCCATTGTTTTTATTTACTTAAAGCCTTAAATTTCACCTGCCTAACAGGTAATAAGAAAATGATAATAATGCCAGACACTATTCTAAGCACTTTAATATATGTTAACTCAAACCTCACAACACCTCTGTGAGGTAGATACTATTGTTATTCTCATTTTACAGGTAGTAAATTAGAATTTACTACCTGTCTTCTCAGTAGCCAAAGTGAATCAGCTAGAGAAGTTGTTTTACTTTAGGTCAATGTTTTCCTTCTCATTTATCTATTCCATAGCCATTTCATTACTTATTTATTTCATAGCTGTCCCTCTTTTATCTTTCTTAGGTCTCTTAGTTTAGGCGTTAGCTATGTCTATAGTACACAGACTTGATTTTGAAAGTAAATAATGCCACAAAATGTAAGAATCTACAGCTGAGGTGTTTAAAGATATGATCTACTGCCATGGAAAGGAGGTAGTGTTTGGGGTTGATCATTCTGGTTGGGCATATGCAGTGGACACGTGAGCATTTCCTAGAGACTTTAGAATTATTTGGACCTGATGAGATAAATGGAAAAAGAAAATATTGAGGTATGGTAATGTTTGCTGAGTATTCCTTCTTTGAGGTCTCTGCAAATAGATTTCTTCACTTTATTACGATATTAAAAGAACTTTACCCATTTAATTATGTAAGGCTTTCAAATGAGTCAAATGTTTTAGCAATTCTGACAAATTTTCAACACTGGATTCTGAAAGTTAGTATAGCTATGTCATTGAGTTTACTCTCTGTATCACTTATTTGTTGATATAACTCTATTGAACCTTTATTGAGTGCAGGGCACTGTATTAAACTTAGAGTGGGAGAGATGTGTAAAAACTGGACCTTAACCTTGGTTTATAGTCTAGTAGGAAAACAGTACATACAGTATCAAGTTCTTAAACTCCTGGGGCAAAGAATGCCTATTTATTTATCCATGGCCTGAAAGAAAGGATCTTTGCTGTCGAAATTAGAATTTTCTGTAGTTTACCAGAGAGATCAGACATTGAATAAGTAATTTTGAATAAGGTGAGCTGGATAGTGAGAAAAGCTTTAACCTAGTAACAGATGTTAGTGACATTCAAGAGCGGCTCAGTAAAATTTAGCCGGGAGAGGGAGTGGAAGTCCTATGGTGAGTGCATTTGAAGCCTCAAAGTAGGAGAGGGTGAAGCATGTGTGGCCAGATGATCTAGAACCATATAGAACGAGTTAGGACTTTGGACTGTATCATAAAAATAATGGGAAACCATTGTGTATTTTAAGAAAGGGATGTGATGAGATTTGAGTATTTAAAAGGTTATTCTGATTGTCATGTGGAGGAGAGATTGGAGGAGGGCTTTTATAGACTTGAAAAGACAAAGTAAAATGTTCCTTAGTTTATCTTATGAGATATAATAAATTAAATATGATCTTGATCCCAAAATATATGATAAAATGAGCACCTCAAAAAGCAACATGAGAGTAATCTCACAAACACAGATCTAAATACCTTAAATGAGATAGACTTATCTAGGAATGCGTGGCTAGCAATTCGGAACTATTATCACATTTTCCCAGAATTCTGGAGATTGAGAGCATATGGAAACTTACTGCCGATTATAAGAGACAAGGATTTTTGGAAGTATAGACTTAGACATAATTGAGTAAATTGCCACAATCTTTTTAGAGAAAAATTTAGCTGTGTACAGTGAGGATTATAAAACTGACTACTATTTTTGACCTAAAAATTATCTTTATAAATTTACCCAAAGAAAGTAAAGAGAAATGCTACATACAATATTTGTAGCTGCACCATCACTATTTTTAATTAAGAAAATGAGAAACATCACAGTAACTGTTGAGAAGAATTAAAATATTGTGTGCTAATTATAACTGACTATTGCCATTAAAATGACAGGTTTGTGGACCAGGTTAATGCATGTAAGGGGCACAATGCATATAAAATATACAACAAAGTAATGTTAAAAATGATTGGAAAATAGTATATTCATAATGACACAATTATATAAAAAATGTTTTAATGTTAAAGATAGAAACCACTTAAAGAGTTTGATGAATTATTTAAGGAAAAGTCACCTAAGTCTCTTGGATTCAGTTTTATCAACTGTGAAATGAGAATATTATATTATAGAGGTATACATTTTTGTTTTAATTCTGATCTATGAATTATTTACGTTTACCTTGTTTTTTTGTAAATAAGCTTAAATGGGCAGTTATATATGAATGTATCTTAAGAGATGATGCTTTAATATCAGTCAGCTTATTCAGAGTAAGAAATTTTCCTTCTTTCCATTAACTGGGCTTGTTCTCCCCAATAGGGAAAATGTGTTTAGGATTCTCAGTACTCTGGAACCATGCTGTTCGCTTCCCCTTTTGGAATAGGAGAACAAGACAGTAGGTTCTAGTCATGTGCTATACAAATAAGAATAGAACTTCTGAGCCCTAGAATTGTAACCCTTTTGTTCCACTGACTTCTTGGATAACTTGAATCTACTTAGCTAGTGTTCACAGTTTTAACAAACATAAAATTAATCTGAAGAATCAGTAGGAAAAGCATCATTTCTGTGGCCCGACCCTAGGAACATGGAACTCATTTTAGTATACATTGAAATTTTAAAATTTGAAATCAAGATCAGAGCTAAACAGAGTGAAATTGGCAATTATGGAATTATCTAATAAATTTAGGGAAACAATAAAAATAAAGTAACCAAAGAGATTAAGCAATTTGTTTAACATAATTTAGCTGATAATTGTAGAGCCTCAGTTATTAACTGGCTATGTGACATTGTCAAGTGACTCATTTCATTGTATTTCAGTATCCTCATCCATAAAAAGGGCATTGTTATACCTTACCTCAAATAGTTCTTGTGAGCATTGAATGTGCCAATGTATGTCAAAGCTTCTAGTATACTGTCTGGTAAATAGTAAATGCTAACTAACTGTTCATTTTCTCCCCTTTCCCTAATTGTGGTTTCCCAGGTGCACCTTGTCCTTTCCTGACTTTGTCTCTGCTCACTCTGCTCTCTTTGCCACTAATCACAATCTATTGAAAAGGCACCCATTTAATTTAAACTAAGGAAAAATTACACAACTGCACAAGGTGTATGTACAAAGAAGTTTGCTACAGAATTGTTTATGATGACAAAAATTTGGAGCAATTTGGCTAAAATTTTAATTTAACCAAATCAAAATTTGGTAATCATTATGGCACATACTTCATAGAAATGTAATGAGCATAAAGTGAGTTAACATTTATAAAGCACTTAAAATAGTGCCTCATACATAGCAATCACTGTGCTTTTTTAAAAATGTATATTCATACCTCACAAGATAATGTACTTGTTAAAAATGATTATATAAATCTATATTTATTTACATTCAAATTGGTCAAGTACATTAAGACAGTAAATAGATTATAACACATTACCTATATCACTAAAAAAGGTCTAGAAGGATATTTTTTAAACCTTTTCCAAATTAAAATTTTTAAAAAGTACAGAACCACAAGCCTGGTTTTTCTAATACTTAATTTCCCTTGTAGTAAGTCAGAATTAGATTATATATAACCTTAAGAAATTAATTTAATGGTGAGGATTTTGAGAATTTGCCCTGAGCTTCTCTTGGTTCATGTGGCTGTCAAAGTCAAAGTAGATTCTTATGGACCTTTCTATTCTCAGTAACAGTGAAATACTAAAGCTCAAGCTAATTAGGCCTATGTACTTGGAAACCAAGAAACTTTAGGCATAAATGGCAACTTGTTTAACTTACTTCGCATGGGGCTGTTTAAATATAACTCACAGATTACAAACTTCCTTAAAGAGAAAACTGTCAGGATCACTTTTATATGAAAATTCCAGTTTTCCTACATGGGACTTTTAAGGATTAAATAAGTCAATATATATAAATCATTTAAAAGAGTACCTAGTGTATAATATATACTATATATGTTTCTTATTGTTATTTTTGTATTTTTATTTAAACCATGTAGTACTTAAGCAGAGCAGAAGTTCTAGTGAGGTGTCTATCACCCTGTGACTACTGTCATTCAACCAAAAGATGGGAAGAAATAGCATTTTTTCCCAGTGTTTTTTACTAAATATAAAAAAATGTTGGAAAGAAGATAAAGTTGTTATTATTTACAGGATATAAATTATCAACCTTAACATTTCAAGTGAATCGACTAAAAACAATATATAAACAAAAATAAACAAAAAGTAGTCAGCAAGATGGTCAAACATAAGAGTATACAAAACTCCTGTACCATATATAAAAACAAATAATTTTTCTATATACCAACAAATACAAGTGAGAAAAAATGATCCCATTTTTGTATCACTTGTATAAGATCAGAATCTTATAAGATTCACTTGTATAAGATCAGAATCAATATCACTTGTATAAGATCACTTGTATATCACTTGTATAAGATCAGAATCAATAAAACCACTTGGGAATAAACCTGACTAGAAGTATATAGCACCTATAGGAAAAAAAATATAAATCTTTGCTGAAAGACATAAAGAAAGAATAGGACAAGATCAAGATGACTGACTAAACACAGGTAGTATGTGCTTCCTCCATGGAAAGGAACCAGAATAGTAAGTAGATACATTTCAAACAGGTCATCTGGGAGACAATGCTAGGATTCATGAGAGAAGTGATGGGAAGCACCAAAAGTAAGTAAGGAGAGGGTTGGCTTGCCCAGGTGGAGACTGGCTGAGAGCCAGGAGACTCCTGTTGTGGGGAAACAGTAAGAGAGAAACCCCCAGGACTCCACACTCCAGAAGTGATTTTACAATCTCAGCTATGGGAGAGCCCCTTGACCACCGTAAGCCTCAGTACTAACAGAGATTGCTCCATAAAGGGAAACCACACAGAATCCCCAGGCATCTGAGCCTAGAACAGCTTCATTCTGGGAATCTAGCTGTCAGGGATCTACAGATGGGGTTGCTCAAGCCCTTCATCACATACCTAGTACAATACCCACCATCCTGCAATGGACTGCTGTGAGACTGAGACAAGTGGAATGCACTCTACATAGCTTCTTGCCAATGTCACTTGCCTAGAAAGAGCCCCATCCTCTCTGGTTGCAGGCCCAAAGTGCTATTTTGAGAGTTTAATGCTGGGCTATGCCTCCCTTTGGGCCAAATTTGGACTGACATGTTATAGCTACTGCCTGGGGACAGGAAAATCAGGCTTTCCATACATACCTAAGATAATACCCACCACCCTGCTATAGGCAGCTGTGGGACTGGGAAATAGCCCAGCCATCTCATTGCAGCTACCAACAACATCAAAATGGACCACTTGGAACTTAGTGTGTGGTTCCACCAATGCAATTGCCACCACTCACATCATACCAACTACTAGGACCCAGAGGACCCACCCCCACACCTGGTCTACTGCTCCTACCAGTAGTCTCTGAGAAAGCCACCTGGAAGCCCATGACTAAAACCCATGCCAGCATAAGCTGCACTGAGGCCTAAAAACAGGCACACTGAGCCCACTAATGCCAACACTGGGGCCTGAAAACAGGCTCAGCTAGCATCCAAGTTCCCAGCAAAACTTAACTACAACCTCAACTAATAACCATACCCTAAGCCATCAAGGAAATCACAGATACCACTGACCTGTGTACTGCCAAAGAAATCATACAAAGATCACACTACTTACCACAGGCACCCAAAATCAAAACCAAAGTGTCCAACTTAACCATAAACATATACATATCTTTAGGAAAAATTCTCCCCTATGAAAGCAATTTTAAAAAATTGGAACAAGCAACTGCTATACCAGATGCACAGATATCAATCAAAGGATACAGCAAACATGAAAAAGCAAGGAAATATGACACCACCAAAGGACCACAACATGTGTATAGCAATAGACCTGAATCAAAAAGAACTCTTGAAATGTCAGATAAATAATTCAAAATATTGGTTTTAAGAAACTCAAGGAGATGCAAGAGAAATCTGAAAACCAATACAAGAAAATCAGAAAATCAATTAAGGATATGAACGAGAAATTTATGAAGGAGATATTTTAAAAAAACAAATTGCGGAACTAAAAAATTCATTGAAGGAAATATAAAATGCATTCAAAAGCTTCAATAATAGACTAGATCAAGCAGAAGAAAGAATATCAGACCTTGAAGACAAGTCTTTTGAACTAGTCCAATCAGACAAAAATAAAGAAAAAAAGGAAGAAGGAATATATGAAGCTTTCGAGACATGTGGGACTACATAAAATGACCAAACTAATGAATTATCAGTATTCTCAAGAGAGAAGAGAGATCAAAAAGTTTAGAAAACCTATTCAGGGAAATAATGCATGAAAACTTCCCACGTCTAGCAAGAGGATTAGACATCCAGATATAGGAGACCCAGTGATCCTCAGGAAAATACATTGCAAAAAGGACTTCACCATGGTGTATTATAATCAGAATGTCTAAAGTCAAAGTGAAAGAAAGAATTTTTAAGTTACCAAGAAAAAAGCATGTAGACACCTATAAAAGAAACTTCCCATCAGATTAACAGAAGACTTCTCATCAGAAACCTTACAAGCCAGAAGAGAATGGGGTGGCATTTCATAAGTACTGAAAGAAAAAAAATTGTCAGCCCAGAATTTTACATCCTGCCACAATAAGCTGCATAAATAAAAGAAAAATAAAGTCTTTCCCAGATAAGCAAACTGAGAGAATCGTTATCACTAGACCAGCCCTACGGGAAATGCTCAAAGATTTCTTAAACATGGAAATAAAAGGCTGATGGTCACCATCATGAAAACAAATGAAAATATAAAACTCACATGTCTTATAAAACAATCACACAAAGGACAAAGAGAAAAGGAATCAAACGGTGACATTACAGAATTTCATCAAGTCACAAAGACAAAATAGCAGAGAAACAGAAATAAACAAAGATTTTACTAAACAATATAAAATAATTAACAATA
The DNA here is from genome assembly GCA_008750895.1 of Mirza zaza. Lineage (NCBI taxonomy): Eukaryota > Metazoa > Chordata > Mammalia > Primates > Cheirogaleidae > Mirza > Mirza zaza. Next base: position 22,713 of record VSMD01079717.1, read on the forward strand.
TGATAATAACAAGGTCTTACATATCAATATTAACTTGAATGTAAATTGATTAAATGCTGCACTGAAAAGACGTAGATTGACAGAATAGATAAAAAGTATATGATCCAACCATCCGCTGCTTATAAGAAACTCACCTTACCTATAAAGACACACATAGACTGAAAGTAAAAAGGTAGAAGAAGATATTCCATGAAAATAGGAACCAAAAATGAGCATGATTGGCTGTAATTATATCAGATAATACAGATTTTAAATTTTAAAAAACAGTAAAAACATAAAATTAAAAAAAAACCCAATAAGGTCATTATGTAATGATAAAGGAATCAATTCAGCAAGATGATATAACAATCCTAAATATATATGCATCCAACATCAGAGCAGCCAGATTCACAAAACAAATATTACTAGACCTAAATAAAGAAAGAGATAGACAACAATACAATAATAGTGGGAGATTTCAACATCCTACTCACAGAACTAGAGAGATCATTGAGACAGAAAATCAACAAAGATACATTGAACTTAAATTGGGCTTTGGATCAAATGGACTTAACAGACATTTGTAGGACATTCTACCCAACTACTACAGAATATACCTTGTTTTCATCAGTACATGGAACATTCTCCAAGATAGACCACAAAGTAGGCCACAAAACCAGTCTTAACAAATTTTAAAAATCCAAAATCATATCATGTATCTTCTCAGACCATTGTAGAATAAAGCTAGAAATTAATACAAAGAGGAACTTCAGAAACTATTCAAATACATGGAAATTAAACAACATGCTCCTGAATTATCACTGGGTCAATGAAGGATTAAAATGAAAATTAAAAATGTTTTAGAAATGAATGAAAATGAAAATATAATACAATGAAAATACAGTACCAAAACCTGTGGGATACAGTAAAAGCAGTGCTAAGAGGGAAGTTTATGGCTACATTAAAAAAGTAGAAAGTTCACAAATTAACAACCTAACATCACATCTCAAGGAACTAGGTAAATAAGAACAAACCAAACCCAAAGTTAGCAGAAGAACATAAATAACAAAGATAAGAAAAGAACTAAATGAAACAGAGACCAAACCAAACTAAAGCAAAGGATCAATGATCAATGAAACAGATAAACTAGTTCTTCAAAAAGATAAACAAAATTGATAAACCACTAGCTTGACTAACCAAGAAGAGAGAAATCCAAATAAAGAAAATCAGAAATGAAAAAGGAGGCATTACAAATACATTTGTATTTCTGATACTACAGAAATACAAAAGATTATTAGAAACTATTATGAATAACTATATGCTCACAAACTATTAATAGAAAACCTAGGGGAAATGGATAAATTCCTAGAAACATACAACCTCCTGAAATTGAACCAGTAAGAAATAGAACTCCTAAACAGGCCAATAATGAGTAGCAAGATTAAATAAGTAATAAAAAATCTCCTAAGACCAGATGGATTCACAGCCAAATTCTACCAAACATGAAAAGGGGAACTAACACTAGTTCTTCTGAAACTGTTCCAAAAAATGGAGGAGTAGTAAATCCAAACTCATTCTATGAGGCCAAAGTATCACCCTGATACCAAAACCACACAAGGACACACACAAAAAAGTAAATTACAGACCAATATCCCTGATGAACATACATGCAGAAATCCTCAGTAAAATACTAGCAAATCAAATCCAACAGTACATCAAGTGAGTTTTATACCAGGGATGTAAGGATGCTTCAACATATGCAAATCAATAAATGTGATATATCACATAAACAGAATTAAGGATGAAAACCATATGATCATGTCAGTAGACATAGAAAAAACATTTGATAAAATTCAACATCCCTCATGATAAAAATCCTTAATGAACTAGGCATAAAAGGAACATACCTCAAAAAAATAAAGGCCATATATGACAAACCCACAGCCAACATCATACTTAACAGGGAAGAGTTGAAAATATTCCTCCTAAGAACTGGAACAAGACAAGGATCCTCACTTTCACTACTCTTATTCAATATAGTACTAGAAGTTCTCACTAGAGCAGTCAGGAAAGAGGGGAAAAAAAGGCATCCAAATTGGAAAAGAGGAAGTCAAATTGTCCCTGTTCACTGATGATATGATTTTATATCTAGAAAACCTTAAAGATTCCACCGAAAAACTCTTACATTCAATAAATGAATTCAGTAATGTTACAGTATACAAAATGAACATATAGTAATGAGCAGTATTTCTGTACACTGATAATGATCAAGCTGATAACAAATCAAGAAGGCAATCCCATTTATAATAGCTACAAAAAATAAAATAAAATACCTAGAAATATATTGAACCAATGAGGTGTAAGATCTCTACGTGGAAAACTACAAAACACTGATTAAGGAAATTGTGGAGACACAAACAAATGGAATAATATCCCATGCTCATGTAGTAGAAGAATTAACTCATTAAAATGACCATATTGCCCAAAACAATCTACAGGTTCAATTAATCCCTACCAAAATACCAACATCATATTTTGCAGAATCAGAAAAAATAATTCTAAAGTTCTTATGGAGCCAAAAAAGAGCCAGAATAGCCAAAGCAATCTCAAGGGGCGGGCAGGGGACCTGGATGCATCACATTGCCCGGCTTCAGATTATACTACAAAGCCATAGTAACCAAAACAGCATTACACTGGTATAAAAACAGACACATAAATCAATAGAATAGAATAAAGGACCCAGAAAGAAAGTCACACATGGCCAACTGATCTTTGACAAAGTCAACAAGAACATACACTGGCGAAAGGACACCCTTTTCAACAAATGGTCCTGACAAAATTGGATTGCCATATGCAGAATAATGAAACTAAACCTCTATCTATCACCATAGACAAAAATCAACTCAAGATGGATTAAAGACTTGAATGTAAGACCTGAGGCTATAAAAATACTGGAAGAAAACCTAGGGAAAACTCTTCTGGACATTGGTCTAGGCAAGGAATTCATGACTAAGACCCCAAAAGCACAGGCTCCAAAATCAAAATTAGACAAATGGGACTTAATTAAGCTACAAGGCTTCTGCACAGCAAAAGAAATAATCAAGAGAGTGAACAGACAACCTGTAAAATGGGAGAAAATATTTGCAAATGTACATCTGACAGGGGACTAATGTCCAGAATTTATAAGGAACTCAAACAACTCAACAACAACAGCAACAAAATAACCCCATTAAAAAATAGGCTAAGAACATGAATAGACATTTTTCAAAAGACAAACAAATGGCCAATGAGCATATGAAAAAATGTTCACAACACTAATCATCAGAGAAATGCAAATTAAAACTACAGTAAGATAACATCTTACACCAATCAGAATGGCTACTATTAAAAAGACAAAAAATAACAGGTGCTAGTTAGGATGCAGAGAAAAGGGATCTTTTATACACTGTTGGTGGGAATATAAATTAGTGCAAACTCTATGAAAAACAGTATGGCTATTTCTCAAAGAACTAAAAATAGAACTACCATACAATCCAGCAATCCCATTACTGGGTATACATCTAAAGGAAAAGAAACCAATATATTAAAAAGATATCTGCACTTGTATGTTTATCACAAAACTATTTGCAATAGCAAAGATATGGAATCAACCCAAGTGTCCATTAACAGAGGACTGGGTAAAGAAAATGTGGTATATGTATACAATGGAATACTGTTCCACCATCAAAAAGATTGAAATCATGTCTTTTGCAGCCACATGGATGGGACAGGAGGCCATTATCTTAAATGAAACAACTCAGGCACAGAAAGACAAATACCATATGTTCTCACTTATAAGTGGGAATTCAATAATGTGTCCACATAGAAGCAGAGTAGGAATGATGGACAATGAAGATTTGGAGGGATAGAAGGTGGGTGAGAGGGTGATGGCAGGTTCCTGGGCAGGTATGGTGTATGTTGCTCTAATGATGGATGCATGACTTCACCACAATGTAATATATCAATGTGGTAAAATATCACTTGTACCCCATAATTATATACAAATAAAAAATAAATTAAAAGTAATAAATAAGAGAAGAATAAATTGAAAGGTACACCATGTTTCTGGATCTGAAGACACAATTTTGTCAAAATTTTATTTTTAAAATTGATCAGTGAATTTGGAGAAGTATCAAAGACACTTTGCATTTTTGAATGACACTTGACAACCTGATTCTCAACCTTTTCTGGAAGATACAATGTATGAAAATAATGAAGATAATTTTGAATAATAGCTATCATATTTGAATTCTAATTTAAGTACTTTACATGTATTTGCTCCTTTAATCCTTCTAGTAATAAAATGTAGGGACTGTTAGTATCACTCATTTATCAGATCATGTCTACTATTAATAGAAAAGTACAAAGAGATTAAACAACTTGCCCAAGGACACCCAACTAGTAAATGACAGAGCTGGGATTCAAACAGTCTTATTCCATAGTTCCTATTCTTAACCACTACACTGCTACCTATATTCTGTGGGAATATTTTCACTACTTGATATTAAAACATTGTACAAGAACAAAGTAGCATATGGAAAGTAATAGACTCATGGTTATCAGCTTATGTATGATAAAGGGCCAATTTCAAATCAGTTAGAAAAATTTTTGTAAATGGTACTGAAACAATTCACCATCTCTTTGGGAAAAAATCATTAAGTAGATTCCTGCCTTATACCATACCTATAAATAAATTCCAAATGTATTAAAAACCTAAACATAAAAGGTATTAAAAGGAAGATAGGAGAATATTTTAATACTCTCAGGGTGAGGAAAAGATTTTCTAAGATATAAAATTCAAAGCTATAAAATAAAGATTGGCAAAATTTAAGGCTTTAATATGATAGAAGATATTAACATAAAGTTAAAAAGAAATGGCAAGGTCTTTAATGGAACAATGATTAATATCCAAAATATATTTTAAAACTTTCAAGGACTCAATAGGAAAAAGGCTAACAACCCAGTAGAAAAATACTTAAAGGATATCAATAGACAGTTCTTAAAATAAGAACTAAAAGTATCCTCCCAAAATGAAAAGATGCTTACCATTACTAATAATAGGAATTAAAATAATAATGAAATATCATTTTCAACTGTCAGAGTAGTAAAAAAATGTTAAATTTATAATATCTAGCATTGGGCAAAGGAATTAAAAAGCTAAAACTATTTGAAGCTATAAGTTAGGGTATAAATTGGTGCAGCATGTTTGATGACATTTTGGGTAATAACTATCAATATTTTAAATTACCCTTCCATTTGTCCTTGAGTAGTCTGAACTGGTCTGGCATATTCTATTCTAAAGAAATACTCTCACATGTGTGCTAGACTCTAAGTATAAAATATTCACTATAGTATTGTGTGTAAGAGTGAGAAATTAGAACAAATTTTAAAATCCATTAGTAGAAGAATGGCTAAATTATAAGTAAGTCATATTGTATAATACTACATATCCCTTAAGAAGGCTGAGACAATCATATGTACTAACATAAAAAGATTTCTAAGACATACTATGTTCAAAAAGGTAAGTCACCAAACAATGTAAAATCCCGTCAACACCTTAAAATGTATCTATATTTTACGTATCTATATATGTTAACAGTTAAAATATTCTTTCATCTTGAAGAAGAAATGGTGTTTCAGGAGGGAAGAATGGGAAATTTTCAACTTTTACTTGATTGCATTTTTTTAACTTTTAAGAATATGTTCACATATTACTTGCTTTTTCAAATTATAGCAAATTATGGAGGATAAATTTGGGGGTGGAAAATCCCTTTTAGATAATTTTGTTAATTTTTTGTCTTCCTTCCTTTTGCAGATTGAGCCTCTATAGAATAGTACAAAAAGAAGAGTCTTCTTTTCACATGACTATAACCAATCTTCCTCAGAGAATGTAGTTCCCAAGCAGAAACTAAGGAAAAAAACAGAAAAGCATTCTGTTTATCCTGCATTTTCCTTTGCTTAATTTCATCCCATTACACCTAGTTAGTTTTAGTCTCTTGAGATATATTATGCTCGCTCTCCTTGATAGTCACATTCTTTAAATACCAAGAGAATACTCATGATCCTGTCTTTTCTACTTCCATTTTAAAATCATTATGTGCACATATCTTTTCTTGTGAAATACGTACATCACTTTTTAGGAACAAACAAGATAGAAAAATATAATAAATTATGACATCTTCATCTATCTGCTCTATTCTCTACTTATCATTTAAATGTATTCCATGCATTTAAGAGGCCCTCAATAAATACTGAATGAATTCTTTATCTAAATATTTAGGAAGTTCTTTAGAACTCCCCTCTTCCCTAGCCATGTGTGCTATGAAGAGAACAGTGGCATTGTCATTAGAAATGACAGGGAAATTTGAACTTCTGGTTTTTGGTAACTTGGAAAACCTTTCCTCTGAAAAAGTCTTAAAAACCCTTTTTTCTTCTCCCTCAAGCATATCAAAGTACTATTCCATCTAATTCACATTACGTTAATTAGAAATTGCCAGAATGATGAAATATATTCAGCATTTCAGGATTATATATTAATTCATTTCATATGCAAATCTATTTTTAATATATTATTTAATATCTTTTAAAATTGAGACATGTTCTAGATTCTGTTTTAACTCTCTTACTGTGTACCCTTGGATAAATCTATAACTACTCTAGTTCTTAAGTTCTTCATCTTTAAGGGGTTGTCTTTGTATTTATTTTACAGAGAAATTACAAAGCATATTCTTATTGGAAAATCTCTTCAAAAAGATTTAAGTTTTAATTCCTCTTTAATCTTTTTCTATACTTTGAAAAAATGCTGTGTCTGCTTTTCTCTTCTTAATTTATTTTATGTACAATCATATAATCTGTTGTAAAATGAATATATTAAAAGGGACGTTCTAATGTCATCTGGTCTAATGATCTGCCTTTAGGCAGGCAGATATTTCAAGAACTCAGGACAAAGTCAACTTTTCTGTGGTTGAAAACCTAGGAAGATGTAAACCTCACATCTTCCTTTTTCAGTCATTCAGCATGATATTCAAGAGGTAGTTCTTTAAGTCCTGTTTTACTTCTTATTCTTTCAATAAACACTAACTATGGTGTCCTTAACCGTAGAGAACAGCTCTGCATCTCCTCATATGAATACTCCTTAGACTTAAGGGACAATTTTAACGTAACCATTAATTAATCATTTTTATTAGTTATCTACTGCTACATAACAAATTATTCCAAACTTAATGGAATAAAATAACACATAGTTATTAATATTACAGTTTCTGTAGGTCAAGAACGAGTGTGGCCTAGCTGGATTCTCTGGCTCAGGGTCTGTCACAAGGTTGCAGTCATTCCAGAGCTCTCCTGGGAGGGATGTACTTCCTAGTTTACTCACATGGTTTTGGAGGATCCAGTTTCTTACAAGTTGATTGCACCCTCAGTTCCTCAAGAACTACTGGGCACATACCTCCTTCAGTTCCTTGCCACATGGGCCTCTCTGTAGAGCATCTCACAACATGGCACTTGCTTCTTCAGAGTGAGCAAGTAAGTAGGTAAAAGATTATGACCCTGATGAAAGTCACAGTCTTTTGGAACCTTATCACAAAAGTGATTTTATTCTTTCCTTCGAGTCTGGGTTTAAGGCAGTGCTAATGCCATACTTCCTGACTTGTCCAGACATATGATAGCAAATATCCAATTGTTTATTAAAATAAACAATTTCACCTACAGATAGCTTTTTAGAGATTTAAGATCCACTCCAATCTGTAGTCAACTGAATTCATACCTAGGACAAGGAATCAAACTAGGTACTAGTTCAGCAAGTCACCTGACAGGATCTTGAAACCAAATATCCCCCAGGTCATCTTCTTTTCTCTAGATGCTTTAAAAAATTGGAAGAAAAGATAACTTGAAGCATGCCTGGCTGAGAACTTCTGGCTTATACAGATGACAGAACATCTTTACTGTAGACTAGATCAATTCATGTTTAAAGCTAGGCTTCTTTCCCTCCTATAGAAGTTAACACCTGTAGTGATTAACAGGCAGTGACCAGACAACCACTGGAACACTGTTATCATTAAAAGGTCTTCATATGAAACAAGGCAGCAAATGAGATCATGTTTTGGTAAGGAAGGGACTTCTTGACATAACAAAGCAAGGGCATCCCTTTTGCTCTAGGTTATACTAAAGCTTATTGTCTTAGTCCATTTGTGTTACTATAAAGAGATACCTAAGGCTGGGTAATTTATAAAGAAAAAGAGTTTATTTGGCTCAACATTCTGATGTCAGGAAAGTTCAAGACTGGACATATGCATCTGGCAAAGGCCACAGGCTGCTTCCACTCATGGCAAAAGGTAAAAGGGAGCAAGCATGTGTAGAAATCATACAATGAGAGAGAAAGCAAGATGGGGGTGTTTGTCAAGCTGTTTTTAACAACCAGCTTGTGGGAACTAATAGAGCAAGAACTCATTCAGTCCTACCCCAAGGAAGACATTAATTTATTCATGAGGGATCCACACCCATGACCAAATACCTCCCATTAGGCCCTATCTCCAACATTGGGGATCAGATTTCAAAATGAGTTTTGAAGGGTTAGATAGCCAAACTATAGCACTAACCTATTTTGGGAGATTAGGGTGGCAATTTGTTATATAGGAAAATGATCTTCACTGTCTTTGAGAAAAGAGGTTCTGCAGTCTTTTGGCAACGTCATTCCAGTGTTTTCAGCCCTTCAGTTGAAGCCTGTTTCTTATTATTCTGGCCTTGATTGACCTCACAAACCATTCAAACCATTGTTACATTATACTTTTTTCTTCATGATTGGAGATGGGCACACACCACTGTATATACCTAGACAAGTATATACCCTAAGGTAATTTACTTTTCAGCCTTTTCTTCTCAAGGCTCAAATTCTCCCCAGCTTTATTAACCTCTTCTAGAGCTGTGTGACATCTTTGTGGTTTAAGCCATTATTTAAATTGTTGGTAGATTATTTTCTATCTCCATGCTTTTGATAATGTTAATTTCAAGTAGCTTAATAGATGTTTCAGGCTGGGCGCAGTGGCTCATGCCTATAATCCTGGCACTCTGGGAGGCCGAGGCGGGTGGATTGCTCAAGGTCAGGAGTTTGAGACCAGCCTGAGCAAGAGTGAGACCCCATCTCTACTAAAAATAGAAAGAATTTAATTGTCCAACTAAAAATATAGAGAAAAAATTAGCCAGGCATGGTGGCACATGCCTGTAGTCCCAGCTACTTGGGAGGCTGAGGCAGAAGGATTGCTTGAGCCCAGGAGT